>APFE030449123.1:51494-98644 GCA_000404065.3 Pinus taeda | reverse complement strand
CGGTAGTATTTAATAAAGGGTAAATGGGCGGTAGTATTAGATAGATGGTATTAATAAAACCCACGGTATTGACCCGTGGTATTGCATGTATGAGTCATATATAAAGGATAGAGACTCCCTGCGAGGAGTATTGTGTCTTTTTTTGTAATCGAGCTCTGCTCTATTGGAGGTTGCCCCCTCGAAGAGGCCTGTGAACATTTCTCTCTGAGTAATAAAATCATTGCTATTCTGTGTTCTGGGTATATTTTCTTCACATATTTTGTGTTCTGGGTATTTTTCTCGCATATTCTCTATTCGGTATTGCTTTGTAGGTTAAGAAGCATAACATTGTCCCCAACTTGAAACTGATGGTCAACTAGGTTCTTACCATGTCGAGTTTTATACCAAGCCTGACTCTTCTCTAATTGCTCCTGTACTGCCTGATGAATCACCTGTATCTGCTAAATAAAATTTCGTTCTTTGTTCCTATCATATCGTCCATTTCCATCCTCATCTTTCCCAAAGACCATGTCTAAGGGATCCCTTGGTAGATAACCAAAACATGTCTCGAACGGTGAGCTCTAGGTGGATGAATGTGTTGCTCGATTGTATGTATGTTGCACATAAGTAAGTTGTTCATCACACAACTTGGGAGTTTTCCACAATAGCCTCGTAACAAGTGTACCATGGTGTAGTTGATGACCTCTTTTTGCTTATCAGTCCGTGGATGAAATGCCATACTTCTTTTTAACTCAGTGTCCATCATTCTCCACAAGCAGGTCCAGAACTCTCCAAGAAAATGAGAGTCTCGATCTGACATAATAGATGTAGGAAACCCATAATGGACCCAGACTTGTTGAAAGAAAAGATAAGCAGTCTGCTCAGTAGTGACCTGCTTTTTACAAGGCATTCAAATGCACATTTTACTAAAATGATCCATGTTTCCTAGACATAGGAAAACCACCTACAAAGTCCATGGACACACTTTCCCATGGTCGACTCGAAATAGGGAGTGGTGTGTAGAGCCCAAGTTTTCTATTAGAGGGCTTTGAAACATAACACAACACACAACCCTTTACAAAGCGAGTCACAATGCTTTTCATATGAGGCCAAAAACAAAACCTCTGTAAATGACATAAAGTTTTTTCAACCCCAAAATGACTAGACACCAGAGAGGTATGAGCCTCTTGGATTACATGTACCCTTTCATCAATGGGTATTCATAGTTTTCCAAGGTGATACAATTGTTTTCCCTACAAATAATAATTGTCCACCTACGATCCACGAGTTAGTTTTGCATAAATCTCTTTAAAATCATCATCGTTAGAATATTGTTCAGCATAAATTTCTAATGATAAAGAAACATTATGCAAAACTACAGATGCAGAAATAGGAGGGTGAGAAAGCATATCTGCTACTTTGACGCTGGCACCCTTCTTGTATTTTATTACCAGATGAAACTATTGAAGGAATCCCATCCATCTAAAATGACGGGTTTCTTGAAGCTTGGTCTGTGATTGAAGGGACTGCAAGGGCTGATGATCCGTATGGATGACGGTCTCCTTGTTGATCAATTGTGTTTCCACTTCTTTACACTCTGAACCAAGGTGCACAACTCCTTGTCATACGTGGGATAATTTACAACAGTATGGGAGAAAATTTCTGAATGGTAACATACAAGCTTCCTTTGTTGCATCAATACAGTGCCCATGGCATATCCACTAGCATCTATTTCGATCTCAAAAGGCTGCTGAAGGTTTGCTAAGGCTAGCATTGGTTCTGTGTTGATCTTCTCTTTCACCGTGTCGAAGGATTTCTGTTGCTTTCCTCCCCATTGAAAGGCCTTCTTCACACTTGTCAATGCGTGTAAGGGGGCTGTGATAACAGAGAAGTTCACAATGAACCTTCTTCAATATTTTACTGCACCCAAAAATCTTCGGACCACTGTAACATTTTTGGGTTCAAGCCACTTCATAATCTCTTTTACTTTAGAGGGATATATTTTCAATTTCTCATTATCGACTCTATGACCTAAATAAACCAGTGAGGTCTTCCCAAACTCACACTTTGACAACTTTATATACAATTTTTATTTTTTTCAGAACATCAAGCACTTTCTTCACATGACATACATGTTCATCCCATGTCCTACTATACACAAGAATATCGTCCAGATATACAAGCACACAATTATCAAGAAAATGCCTAAGCATATCATTCATTACCCTCATAAACGTGGTCGAAGCATTGCATAGTCCGAATGGAATCACCATCCATTCGAACAACCCCTGTTTGGTTTTGAATGCAGTCTTTCAAATGTCTTGTTCTGCAACTCTAACTTGGTGATATCCACTACACAAATCCAGTTTTTTAAAGTAGACATCATTTTTCAACTGATCTAATAATTCATCAATGCGAGGGAGAGGGTATCGATTCTTCATCGTAATTTTGTGTTGATCTAAAAATGAGATCTTAAATCAATATTAAGTTATTATAGACTCATGTGCAGGAATGCCTATATTATTTAGTGCACTGGATCGAAAATATTGCGAGTAATATAGACAATGAACAGTTATAAAACATAATAAACACACACATCAACACAACAAAATAATCATGGAGTTCACCAGACTTCCTGGCTACGTCTCCTGGTCCAACTTTCAATGTCGACCTCTATATTATGTCTTTAAGAGTGGAATATTACAAGTGTCTGATCAAACAGAGTCTCAACACAACAATGACAAAAAAAAAGGGATTCACTCGAAATCCTCAGGTCTAAAAGAGTGTGCAGACTCCCCTCTTGCTCTCTGTCTTCTGCTTTCTCTTGCTCTCTTCTCTGTTATATCTCCAACCTCCTCTGTCTTCTGTGCTGCCATTGAATGGATTTTAAGCCTATTAGCATTGTTTGTTTGCCTCCCATATCGGGCTCTCTGGCTTCCAGCGTTGTCCCTTCATCTCCTTGTTAAGTGTTAAACAATCACTGCAAAAACACTCTAAGGTATGGTGGCCACCTGTTTTCAAATGGCAAGGACTAGTGTGGGTGAAAATCCAAAATAATCGCTTCTCCGTTTACACAGAGAAATACATAGGAAATACTCTAAAAACAATGGAAAATCTGATCAAGTTGGACTTCAAAAGATATAAATTCCACCCTATAATCCCATCGGCTTCGTGTTATATCACTGTCGCAAGTCACAACGCCCATATGCCATGGTCTCCTTTGTATTTTGGTTTTATAACGGAAATACACCAAATACATAGAAAAACCTGACAAAAGGCTTTATATCGGAACTCAAATTATATCAAGCCGCATCTATAAACCCTTTCGGGTTCGCCCTAATCGCAATCGCATATCGTATGTCAACGGTCCTTTGTATTACCCGATTGCCGATCACCGATATCGGCGTATTGCATATCGCGAGGTTGCGAGTCCATTGGTATCACCCCTTGTATCGTTGCGGCACGATATTGCAATGCGATATATCGCGATCGCACATCGCAAGTCCTAGAGCACCCCAGAAGCACTCCTTTGTATTATAACAATGTGATATTGCGATGCGATATCGCAATCGGCAATCACATATCGCTAATCCTCAAGCCCTCGATAAGTCCTACTTTGTGTTATAGCGATGCGATAAAGCGAAAATTGTATATCACATAGACTTTGGGCCTGCGGGTAAGTTTTTCTTTGGTAACATTTGCGATGTGATTATGTGATCTCCACTGTTGGATTAGCGCGCCCGATTCGACGACTCTCATTAAATCGCTGGATCACTGATTCCCAATGGGTTGCCTCCGATACATTCCACCGATGTGATATCGTTTAACCCTCTGATGTGATCCGCCGATTTGATCTGGACCATTGATTGGTCTGATCCAACAACATTGGTACATTCTCTGCTGAACTCTGTTTTTCGCCATTCTTCATGGTTTTTGCTTGCAATAATGTTTTCCGATAGTTTTAAAAACTTAGACTTAGAGGTTTTAGGATCCATTTTGGATCATGTTTAGTGCCCTGTAGTCTATGCACATTCTCCATGTGTCATCTTTCTTTCGCACCAACATGATCATTGAGCCACACAGAGAAGAACTCAGTCGGATGATCTCTTGATTTAGTAACTCCTACACTTGTTTCTTGATCTCCTCCATCTTGATATAAGCCATCTTGTACATGCCAATATTTGGTAAAGGAGCATCCTGTTGTAAATGGATCTCATTTTTGATTTCCCATTTTAGGGGCAATCCTCTCGGTTCCTAAAACAATCCATCATAGTGAGAAATAATTTCAAACAATTCTTTCTTATGATCAAGATCACAACCTTTGAAAGCATCAACCATCTTGACCTCTTTCGCTCTCACTACCATGAGCATGCACCCTTTACTGGAATTAACCAGTCGTTTAATCTATCTTGCACTGACAAGGCTAGCACTAACTTTCATATGATGAGCTTTGGCTATATATTCCACATGTCCTTCGTGAGGCTGTATTTATTATCGTGCCGAAAGAAAACTGCCTTTATTTCATATAGATACAGACTTCCCAAGATAATTCCACAAATATAAAAAGTCACAACATCTAACTCTACCTCATCAACTAATTTAGAAGCAATAACAAATATGGCCCTACACTGCTTGGTTACTTGTAATTTTTCTTTATCGCTTACCCAACCAAGTAGGTATGGAATCGGATGAGGCTTAGTTTCAAGTCCTAACTTTTCACTAAGGACTTTGAGATTAAATTTTCTTGGGACAAAGTTTCCACCTTTGTGTTTTTTATAATAACTCTAATGTGGAATAGTTCAATTCTCTTTCGCTCATTACTTACAGGCTCATTCAAATTACTAGTACTTGCAATTGAATCAAAACTGTTATGAACAAAAGGAGTACCTCTTGCGCCCATGACTGTGATCAATGTCTCATCACCAGAATTTAATCCAAGGTCCTGCTACACTGTTGCCACTATCTTCTACTTTCCCTTTTTGGTGAATCTCTTTGGTCTCAACTCTAGATGTAACTTCCAATAGTGGTCCTCATCATGACCTTCTCTCTTGCAATACATGCAAGATGGTGTTGCTTTGTCCTCTTTCTTGGCTGTGACGGTCTTCTTAGCCTTCCACTTGCCTTTCTTCTGGAATTTTCCATGCTTAGGGTTGAACTGTGTTTTCTTGGCTTGATTATCTCTATCATTCTTACCTCAGATTTCAAGATGAATTGTCTTTATGCTGTCCACATCGATCGTATAGGCTCGAATACTAACAGTGAGTGTCTTATGTAACTATGTAGCTCACCAACATACTTACTTACAGTCTCAGGCGAATCTAATGAAATGCCCAAATTCAATGCTTGTTTCCGAAATTCTTGAGTGAAGCTTTGCACATTTTTGCCTTTACCTCATCTTAGATATTTCCATTCCATTAGTGCCTTTTGTTTATAACCCAAAGGGTAAAGATGGTATTTCAATGCAGAATTAAAACTAGACCAAGAAGAAAGAAGGTTACTTGACTTTTTGCTGCCCTTCTGCAACTTGCTCTCCCACCAAATGAGAGTAGTGCCACTCATCTGAAGACATGCTAACTGGACCTTTGCCTCATCTTCTTTGATTTGTTGAATCCAACAGTAGACCACTATCTGTCTTATCCAATTATTAAGTTTTTATGCACTACACTCTCCATTGTACATGGGAAAGTCAAACTTTACATGTAGCTTGAAGAATGTTTTCTTAGATGTATGTTTGGAATCACGATTAGAGTGATGAGAACTATCACTTGAAGAAGGAGAGGGAGGAGGCTCTTATCCACCACCTGCATGATTTGTTGATCTAATATCATTGAAACCTTCCTTCTCATGCCCAAGTGCCTTCTCATACTCTGAAAACGACTTGTCCACTTTCTTTGCCATATTGTAGAATACCTTACGGAAATTTTGTTCCTTTTCCCAATAGGCTTCTCCATTTGCCATGTTTCTCCTTCATTGTGCATGTCTTGCTTTAGGATCAAAGGACTTAAGCATTCCTTCTCCTTTTCGCAGCTTGTTTCGGGTTAGCATATACTCATGCAATTCGCATCAACAAAGACATGCTACGATACCAAACTTGATCAAAGCTATTTTTCTTATAGATGCATCAGAATTACATGAAACAAAGCTTATAAACCATGGAACTTAAAATCACATAAAACAATGCATAAATAACATGATAAGAAAAAAACCATGACACAAATATTTGATTATGGAGTTTCTCCAATTTGGACTACATCTCTGGGTCCTGCTCAATAGTGGGGAGGCCTTCATTCATTAAATGGACGAATAATGGAGAGCCCAAATTCAAAAACAGATAGTACCACTGAAATCCCGACGAAAAATCGTGCAAAAACGCTTATCCAAACACCCAATTCGGATAATTGAGCCTTCTACAACTTCTCGGAACCTCCATACTCCTCAAGGTGAGGTCCCAACCTACTGCCAGGTTAGGGTCTGCTGCGCATAATGGCTTCTGAACTAATTTGCCATTCCTCTCACCCTTCTTTGACATGGATAATCCTTTATATATGCTGGCGGTAAACCCCTAAACTCCCAAGCAGTTCTAAACAGTAGACCAAGTTTAGTAGGCAAGTTTGTTTCTTAATACGAGAATCTTAGGTCCCACATGATATGCAGAAACAAACCTTATAACCATGGAAAAAACCTTAGCTGCACATTTTTAAATCGACAGATTTCACTATCGGCGATTCCCCATTAGGGTTTCCAATCGGGGGACAACCCAAAGCCCATTAATCAAGCGCCCTGCGATAGCCACAAACCCGACGAACTATTAACAACAATATATAATATGTCAGATCTGGGAGCCGATATTGCAAATCACAATCGGTGGAAGCCCAAGTTTGGTTCAACATGCGACTGCTTCCCCTTGAGAAATGTGATTGCGATATCACAAATCGCAACATGATTCTGATATTGCAATCGCATCGCAACTTGGATTGCTTGGGGGGCCAATTCTTTAACCCTTGTGAAATGTGATTATGATATCGTAAATCACAAAAGAATTTTGCAATTGTGATATATTTCACTACAACCAGGATTGGTTATGGGCGCTGATTCTTTAACCCTTGCAAAATGCGATTACGATTTGATTGGATTGCAACAATAACCGATTTTCCTTAAGTCGTAGCCTCTTTCTTCTGTGATATGCGGGGCCAATGGAACTCTGCCACTTGGCACTTCCCCATTCGCTCAGAGTGTTTGCCACATCATCTCCTTCGGCCACCTGGACAAGTTAAACATAATTTTTGACTTGCTCTAACTTCTTCATATGAACTCGGATTTGAGTGTTGTTTTCACTATTGGAATTAGGATGACGAACACTTAGATTCGATGCTAAGTTTATCCAAATTCTGCCACTTTGAGTTTTGAGCCTTTTACCATGCCACTGGTACTTTTTGAAGATCCACCTGAATCAGTTGAGTATGGATGAGTATGGACACCATGGTTAACCATTATTTTGCTGGCTTGATCATGTTGAACGTGGTTGACTAAGGTTGAACTTGGTGACTATGTTTGACCATGGTTGTACCTGTTAGACAAAGGTTGACTATGGGGAACATGTTCGAACATTATTGTTAAATTTTAACTATAGATGACTATGGTTGATCATGTGGGCTACTATTGAACATGGTTGACCATGTAGACCACAACCTTATTTGACCATGGTTGATTAATATGTTTAGCATGTTAGCCATGACTAAGCATTGTTTAACCAAGTTCATTATGGTTGACCATGTTGTTTATGATTATTTATTGTTGATAATGGGTTAACATATTGACCATCTTTAACCATGGTCAAAATTCATTGACCATGATTGACCAAGTAAAGTATGTATGGCCATGGTGGCGATGGTTGAAGATAGTTGAGCTGGTTTGACCATGGTTTACTATGGTTGAACTTGTTGACCATGTTTGTCCATAGTGAGCATGTTTGACTAGCACTGACATTGTTTGACAATCACTGAGCTTGTTTGACCATGGTTGATTATGGTCACCTATGCTTATGGGTGAACACCATTATCATTATTTAACTATAGATGATTATGGTTAATCAATTTTTTTACCATGGTTGACCATGTTTAACAAAGGTTGCTAATATTGTACATGTTGTCCATGGATAAGGATTCTTTGACCAAGTTCACCACAATTGACCTTGTTGTTGATGGTTGTCCAAGATAACTAAAGTTGACCTAAATTCACATTGGTTTTGTTTGTCATATTGTGACGTGGATATTTGTTTCATGCATTGTAATGCCATATTGTTTATTGCGTAAAACACAACATCAATTTGTGTACGTCACATTATGATGTCGATACATATTCGTCATAGATTGACATCAACATTTATTTGTTACATAATGATGTCGATTTTTTATTCTCACATTCAGACAACTTTTTATTTGTCACATTGCAATGTAGAATTTCTATTTTTCGGTTTAGGGTTTAAGTATCTACATTTCTAATTATTTATAAATAATTTACAAATAACAATTATAATTAATAAACTGCAATTATGCTAGACAATATTAACCATATAAACCATTTTTGAATGTGGTTTAACCATTTTTCACCCTGGTTGAACATGCTTGGCCTTTTTGACCATGTTGACCATGGTTAACCTTGTTTAAAGTTGGTAATGTTCAACCACATATGACTATGGTTCATTGTGTTTCACAATGGTCAACTAAGATACTGTCATGGTTGAATTAGTTAAACATGCTTGACCATGTAGGTTAACAATGATATTTTTTTTGTATTGTGACAATATTTTTGTCCAATTGTGATGATATTTGATGTTTGTAACATTTTGACATAATTTGATATTCATCACATTGTGTTGACATTTATTTCGTTACATAGTGGTGTCATCTACTATTTGTCACATTGTGAAGATGTTTAGTGTTTTTCAAATTGCAACATGGTTAGTTGTTTTTCACATTGTGACAATGCTTGTTCTTTTTCACTTTCTCATTTTGTTTGTTGTTTGTCACATTTTGATGTCATCACATTATGACAAGGTATGTTATTCGACACATTATGACAATGTTTGTTGTTCATCACAATATATCATTGTTTCTTTTTGTCAAATTGAAATGTTATTTCTTGTGATCACATAGCGACGTTGAATTGATATGTTTGATTCTGACATTGTTTCTTCTTCATGCAACATTATTTGTTGTTCGTGACATTCCAACGTCACAATGTGGCATCATTTCTTGTTGATCACACAGTGATATCAATTTTGTTTATTACATTATAGCATCAATTTTGTTTGTTAATATTTATCTACAAATGATTATGGTTTCCCATGCTACTTATGGTGACTATGGTTCACCATGGCACCCATGTTCAATATGATTGATTATGATGTCCATGTTGACTATGGTTTATCATGTTGAGTATTTTTGACCATGCCTACAACTATGTGACATCGTTTTTATTATCCAATTGTTATGTTGTTTGTTGTTCATCACGTTGTAACATTTTTTTGTTGTTTTTGATGTTGGGATCAAATTTTCAAGTTATTAAAGTTATACTGAGAATAATATAAAGTTAAATTAGTGTTAAAGTTATATTATTATGTTATAATACAATGATCAATGTTATAATAGCACTATAAAAGTTATGTTGAATATTATTAAGTATTATATTTATGATATAAGTTATTAATGTTAAAGTTACAAACTTTAATTAGTGTCGTGATGTTTATGCTCATGTTGAATATAAACATAAGGTTTATGATTGATTATTGTTGAACATGATGCCTATGTTAATTATGGTTGAATATGGTTGACCATGTCAAACATAGTTGATATGGTTGGCTATGAATGCTTATGTTCATGTTGAACATGATGCTCGTGAGCACATTGGAGACTGTCGTGTATGGTTGACTATGGGCATTTTGAACATGATATCTACAATCGACTATAATTAATCATGTGAACTATAACAACCATAATTAACATATATTAACATGTTAATTTATTATTAATATGTAGATAAATATATTATTAATACATTAATATTATAATTATGAATATATTTCTATATTACTATAAAATTACTAAGATCTAAATAATACTATAAAGTAATTAAAATCAATTTATTGCTTTCATTAGTTTTTTATTTTATTTTTATTTTATAACTTAAAATTGATGTTGTATTATTGTAATCTTGATATTAGGGAAATATTTGTTGAGTCAGTTCATGGCTTCACAAATATTTTAAATTTAAATAATTATATTAAAGTGTTAAAATTTTAATGTTTATATTAAAATTGTAAATACTTTTATTAAAGTGTTATATCAAAATTGAAGTGATATAAATTTATTAAATTTAAAATTATATAAAATATGTTGATTATTTATTTATTTTAATCAATTCTTTTTATTAATTTAAAAGAAGATTATATCATGGATTGCACTATTTCAAAATATTTGAGGCCTCATTTCTATTTGATTTATTGTTTTTTAAGTACAAACACTAAAATATGAATAATAATTAGAGAAAACAAGAAGACTGGAGATTAGTGGCCTAAAATGCCCAGAACTCTCCAAAAAGCAATAAATGTCCCAAAATCATTGTTAACCAATCATATTACTCGGACTTGATTTTTCAGGTTCTCCTCCACCAGAGTGTCAAAATGCTTCATGCACATGTGATTCCAAGTGAGCCATTCTCCCTTTGAAGTCATCCATCTGCTCCTAAAGTCACTTTTCACCTCTATGAAGGGAGATTTGTGGATCCAAGATTTGCCATTGATTGTGTTGTATGTCTTGTAGAAAAATGATAACCTCGTTATTGTTAGAAATTAATTAACAGAGCAACAAAACACATAAAATATTGTGGAAATACAAACACAAAAGCACATAAAACAAGAGAGACATAGATATACGTGGTTCACCCAATTTGGGCTACATTCACAGAGAAACAACCAATCCTTCCTTTTATATTATCTAACAAAATGAAGAGATACAACCTACAACAGATCCAATTTAATTTCCTCTTTGATCTTACACAGTCTCCTCTCTCTTTCTCGCTCAGAATAATAATTCGCAACAACAATACAATTCCCTCATATAAACCGAGGGTTTTCTTCTCAGGTAAAAAATCCTAAATTAACATCACTTCTACCGTTAGATCATCCGTCTAATGAACGACCCAGATTGAATACGAAATTACAATATTTTACAAAGCAAATTTTCATCTATTTTTAGCTTTAGAAGCACTGCCTTCGAACCCCCACCAGGGGGGGGGGGCCTCATAAAAATTGCCATTGCCCTCCCCTAGACCCCCTTGATGGTGATCATACGAGAAATGTGGTCGCCCCATTAGGAAAAAGGATCCAATGTGACTAAAACAAAAAAATACCTCTAAACAATAAATAAGATAATCAGGCTCCATACCCAACAATCTCTCACTTGAAGACTAATTATATAAACTTTATCGTTGCTTCACTTGCTGGACATTGACTCCACTTGGACCTGGTTGTTTCTCATCTTCATCATTATTCTTGAAGGCTAATTGAAATTGAGCAGAACCTTAATTACTCCTTGGTTACAACCTTTATCAACATATCTGCAAGATTCTGGTTAGTGTGTATCTTTTCCAGCTTCAACTATCCATCTTCCAACATTGACCGTATGAAATGGTACTTGAATTGTATATGTTTAGTCTTGGAATGAAATTTTGAGTTCTTTGCAATATGAATGACACTCTGGCTATCACCGTATAACCTGCTCATCTCTTGCTTCTTTCCCAATTCATCCATAAAACTTTTTGACCAAATCATTTGTTTACTAGCCTATGTAGCAACAACATACTCTTCTTTTGTTGTTGAAAGTGAAACAATGTTTTGCAATTTTGAAACCCAACTAAAAACTGTTCCACTTGCAACAAATACATACCCTGTGGTGCTCCTCTAAACAATAAACAAGATAATTAGGCTCCATACCCAACGATCTCTCACTTGAAGACTGATTATATAAACTCTATCGTTGCTTCACTTGCTGGACACTGACTCCACTTGGACCTGGTTGTTTCTTATCTTCATCATTATTCTTGAAGGCTAATTGAAATTGAGCAGAACCTTAATTACTCCTTGGTTACAACCTTTATCAACATATCTGCAAGATTCTGGTTAGTGTGTATCTTTTCCAGCTTCAACTATCCATCTTCCAACATTGACCGTATGAAATGGTACTTGAATTGTATATGTTTAGTCTTGGAATGAAATTTTGAGTTCTTTGCAATATGAATGACACTCTTGCTATCACCGTATAACTTGCTCATCTCTTGCTTCTTGCCCAATTCATCCATAAAACTTTTTAACCAAATCATTTCTTTACTAGCCTATGTAGCAACAACATACTCTTCTTTTGTTGTTGAAAGTGAAACAATGTTTTGCAATTTTGAAACCCAACTAAAAATTGTTCCACTTACAACAAATACATACCCTGTGGTGCTCCTTTATTACCTGCCATATCTGCATCAACATATCCATGTAGAGGAATGTTTGAACCACCAAAGCATAATGCTTGATTTGTGGTACCTCTCAAATAACAAGAATCTTTCTAAACAGATATCTTATTATATAATTAAATATTTCAATTATATAAGTAAATATTTCAATTTTAATTTAAATCATTCTATTTTATTATTAGTATATAATTAAATTAAACCCAAATATTACAAAACAATTTTGACAAGGTCAGCTTCCATTCCTTGTGCATCTCTTAACCCTATTTATTCAGGTCCAATGAGATCTATCCTACTCAATTACTAATCTATCTTGGTGATGAGCCATGGTGGATGGCTCGAAATGTTGATACAAACAATCGTGGATGCGAGAACTCCGGAAGAAAACTACACACAAAGCACTAATCGCAGAAGCCTCAAAACAATAACCTCTTAAATACCTAAGAACCCACTTCACTGCCATCCAGTGCTAGGTTTCCTAGATTGTTCATATACCTTCTTACAACTCCCACTGCATGTGCAATATTAGGCCTTGTGCAGACCATTGTATACATTAAGCTTCCAATTGTTGATGCATATGGAACTTTACACATATAATCCATCTCTTCTTGAGTCTTGGGAAACATCTCCTTACTTAGTTTGAAATGGCTAGACAAAGTTGTACTAATTGGTTTTCCATTCTGAATATTAAACCTTTCTAACACCTTTTCTATGTACTCACTCTTAGAAAATGTTAATTTGCAATTTTTTGGTCTTTAGTTATTCTCATACCAAGGATTTGTTTTGCAGCACCCAAATTCTTCATTGCAAATGATTTTGCCAATTTTTCACTGAGCACATTTATTTCCTTCTTGTTAGACCCTGCAACAAGAATGTCATCGACATACAATATCAATATAATATAGCTTCCATCATTTTGTTTTTTAGGATAAGCACAATGGTCAGAGTGACATCTAGTATAACCTTGTTCAGACATAAACCTATCAAATTCTAGATACCATTGCCTTGGAGTCTGTTTTAAGCCATACAAGCTCTTTTTCAATTTTCATACTAATTTTTCCTTCCCTTTGACCTCATACCCTTGTGGCTGCTGCATATATATTTCTTCCTCCAGATCTCCATGGAGGAAGGTTGTCTTTACATCTAACTGATTAAGATGCAAACCTTCTATTGCCACTAGACTTAAAATAGTTATGATTGAAGTCATTTTAACAATAGGAGAAATTAATTCATCAAAGTCTATACCTTTCTTTGTGGAAACCCCTTCACCAAAAGTCTAGCCTTATACCTCCATTTACCTCCATCTTCTTCCTTTAACCTATAAACCCATTTATTTTGTAATGTTGTTTTACTTGCAGACAACTTAACTAAGTCTCAAGTCTGGTTATGCATTAAGGGGTCCATCTATTTTTCCATGGCTTTCTCCCACTTCTTCCTAGTTTCTATCTAGATTTCTTCTTCATATCTTTCCAGTTCACAAGAATCAGTCAAGAATACATAATATAATGAAGGAGAGTATCATTCAGGGGGTCTACTTATCCTGGTAGATCTTCTAACACCACTTTCAGGTGTTTGAGGTGCCTGTTGTTGTTGTTGTTGTTGTGGTTGCTGATGATTTTCAGGCACCTTTACTTTTTCTGTGACCTCATCAAGCACTATGTATTCTTTGTTTTCCTTTTCCTATTTCTTTCCCTGTATCTAATCCTTATACAATGCCTTTTCATTGAATATGACATCTCTTCTCCTAATGATTTTGTGACTTTCATAATCATATAAATGATAACCAAAATCATTAAAACCATATCCAATAAAGGTACATTTCTTGGATTTTGCCTCAAGCTTTGTTCTATTTTCTTTATCAATGTGGATAAAGGCTTCACAACCGAAATTTTTTAAAAATGAGTAGTTTACCTTTTTACCTATCCATGCCTCCTCAGGAATACCACCATCCAAGGAACTTGAAGGCCCTCTGATTATTAAATAAACAAGTTACAACAATATCTACAACATTTGCCCAAAATTGTAAGGGCGATCTTGCATGTAATCTCATGCACCTTGCACGCTCCATGATTGACCTGTTCATCCTTTATGACACACCATTTTCTTATGGTGTTCATGGAACCATCTTCTCTCTACAAATTCCATGCTATGAACAATAACTATCAAGCTCTTTTTTGTAGTATTCACCTCCATTGTTTGATATGAGACACTTCAAATTCTTTCTTGTCTCATTCTCAACCAAATATTTCCATTCCTTGAAAGTATCAAATACAACATATTTATTCCGAATACAATAAATCCAGGTCTTCCTAGTTGCATCATTAATAAAACTAAAATAATAGCGAGAGCCATCGAGAGATGATACTTGAGCATATACCCATACATATGTATGCACAAGCTCTAATTTTTCACTCTTCTTTTTCTTCCCAACTCTTATAAATATGAGACTCTTGTATTTTCCATAAACACAATTTTCATAGAAATCCAAATCAATATGCTTCAAACTTGGCAACAAATTCCTTGAGTGAAGAATCTACATCCCCTTCTCACTCATGTACCTGAGCCTATGATGCTAGAGTGTCGTATCTACTTTTATGGAGTTTTAAGCATTAATATAGTTATAAATACCATTGCATAAATAAAATGTACCAACATTTTCTCCTTTTTATTTTACCAGGGCTCCTTTAGTGACCTTCCAAGTTTTGTATGTAAAAGTAGTAACACAATCTTCACCTCCTAATTGCCTAGTTGAATTTTTTTCTTTAGATCTGGAAAATTCCTTAACTCCTTAATCGCTGCTGGTTTCCATTTTGTTGCTTTATAAAAACCTTACCCATTCCAATGATTTTATAGGGTTTTTCATCACCCAGATGAACCTGTCCAAAATATCCTTGAATATAGTCACGAAAATGTTTCCTATCCTGTGTGGGATGAAATAAGGTCTCTGAATCTACCACCTAGGCATCAATAATATTCTCTAATAAAAGAATAAAGCATCTTGCAACACATCACTTGTCGCATTTGTTTCATGATTTTTCTCTTGTTGTCCATCTCCTTCTTTTCCCTTCTGATAGCTGTAGTCTTTCTTCAGGTGTCCTTTCTTCCCACATTTTGCAGCACACTATCCTTGATTTAGATTTGGATCTGCCTTTTCTTGACTTATTGCAATTTCCTGGGCTCCTTCCTCTTTCCAATTTTCTTCCCTTAGTCTCTACAGTAAAAGCATTACCTGATGTCTCACCAGAGATATTCCATTTAATTTCATCTCTAAGGATGGCTCCAACAACATCATCAAACTTTGAAGTACTAGATCCAGATACAAATTTACTAATAGCCATAACTAAGCCATTCTAACTTTCTGGCAATGAGCACAAAAACAAAAAATGCAGAACTTCATCATGAAAATTTATGCCTACAAAACTTAACTAACTGGTAACTGTGTTAAATTCATTTAAATGATCAACAATATATCCACCTTATGACATCTTCATATTAAATAAACTCCTCATAAGAAATACCTTATTTGAGGCCGAGGTTTTTTCATATAGTTTGGCCAATATCATCATTAAACCTTTTGTTTTTGTTTCCTTTGAAATGTTGAATGCCACTAATGCTTCCAGACACAATTGTATTGTTCCTAGTTCATTTTTATCAAGAATCTCCCATTCTGCATCCATCATACTTATTGACTTCTCTGCTTTTCCTCTCAATGGTAGGTACACATATTTCTGATATAAATAATCTTCCATATGCATCTTCCACGACTGGTAGTTTTGGTGGTTAAATTTATCGATCCTAAACCTACCATCCTCCACTATTTCTTTCACTCGAACAAAGAACCCTTCTCTCCTGTGAGTTTATCAACCAAATACACCTTCAGCTCTGATACAAGTTGTTAGAAATTGATTAATGGAGCAATGAAACACATAAAATATTGCAGAAACAAAAACACAAAAACACATAAAACAAGAGAGACACAAATGTATGTGGTTCACCCAATTTGGGCTACGTCCACAGAGAAACAACCAGTCCTTCCTTTTATATTATCCGGCAAAATGAAGATATACATCCTACAACAGATCCGCTATAATTTCCTCTTCGATCTTACATAATATCCTCTCTCTTTCTTGCTCAGAATAATAATCCACAACAACAATACAATTCCCTAATATAAACTGAGGGTTGCCTTCTAGGGAAAAAACCGTAAGTTAACATAACTTCTACCGTCAAATCATCCGCCTAATGAACAACCTAGATTGACTATGAAATTACAATATTTTACAAAAAAGAAATTCATCTATTTTTGGCTTCGGGGCCGCTGCCCATGAACGCCCGCTAAGTGGGGGCTCATAAAAATTGCAGTCGGCCCCCATGGACCCCCCTGACGGCTATCATACGAGTGTTGTTGTCGCCCCGTTATGAACATGGATCCAATGCAACTGAAACAAAAAAACCTCTAAACAATTAAGAAGATAATTAGGCTCCACACCCAGCAATTATGTTCATGCCACCTATCTCTTTCCAATTGTTCCACTACCACTGACACGATTCAAATTTGGGCCTCCAAAGATTCAAAGGGAGATTTCGGGTCCACACACCCTGGGGAAGCCTCTTGCGGCTGCACCAGTCCTTCATTCTCGTTGAGGTGAGCAATCGGGTGGGAAACACCATGACCGTAATGGTCCAACCTGCTTCTAAGCCTCCCTCTTTGACACAACAATTTTGAATCATGAATAACTATCTAGGTCCCCCACTTCTAATGTCAAACCCTTACCCCACAAGCTTCACTGAACCAACCACTTGCAACAGCTACAGAAAACACCTCTCTATCCACTCCCTGCTACTGATTTACACTGCGAATTCCACAATATTCCTAGGCGACCCAACATCTACCTCTCACGAAAACAATGACACTGTGGGGCTTTCACTTCAAGTAAGCTATGTCACTCCCATTCACCAACAACAAACTACCCTCGCGACAAGTTCCCTAGTTGGTATGAATTAACCACCAACCTTGTCAGCACCCTCCAAAGGGTTGCAATTTCATCTCACAAACTTGCAAAAGACAATGGGGAGGACCCTACCCCCTATCACCCACTGAACACTCAAGGAAAACAAAATACCCTCCCATAAATAAAGAAAAGAACAAGAGGAAAGCCATTACGACCGTCGATTGTGTGCATAGACCATTTCGACCCTGTCCCAACTTTCCTCGGGTCCCCACCAAGACAAAGACCATTGTGACTGAGAAATAAAAGAGATAAAACAGTAAAAGAAGACTAATGAGAAGGTATTACAAACTTCCCTTTGACGCAATCCAACACAGGACTTGATGAATCCAACCACCCTCCCTCTTGTCTACGCAATGATAACATCACTCACTTGAGATTGATGCGAGCCATGATCCTAGGTTGCATACTGCCCCGACTTGGGTGACCCCTTAGCTCCCTATTTCTTCCCAACAAGGTTCCTCTTACACACTTGCAAACATATGAACGGGCAAATCTTGGCAGCATTGCCTCCCCGCTCATTTGCAACAACGATTCCCCTAACTCTCCACATTTTCATCTCCCTCATGAGAAAATTGATTGGAATAAGCCAACCCAATTCACTTATAATCAAGAAGGTCTCCAAAACATTCATTTTCCCAACACAACGTTGGGTTTTCTTTGCACGCCTCCCACTCATTAATGACATGTGGGTTGTCCATCTATGCCCGAAATTTGGGCCTCCATTTGGCCAAGTACCACCCCCATCGGGGAATTTATTTTTAGTTTTTAAATTTAAGAGGAATGAGAATTTTTGGAGAATCAATAACTTTGAAAAATTCATTATCACTATTACATCAGATACAATTATTTCATAAATGTCACAAATACACCAATTACAATATGTCTTTAAAGACTTCAACCAATACAACTAGACAAACAAATTGTTCACTAAACCATTTAAACTAAAATCCTTTAACATATTAAAATAATATAATTAAATTTTATTAATTAATTAATATTATAATATAATTATAAAACTAAGATTAATTAAACCTGTAATATAAATATAATTTATTAAAACTTATATTAATTTTCTAAAATTAAATAAATATCGAAAGTATTTAATTAAATTTACCATTTTATTCTTTCAAGCGGGTATGTGGGTATGAGCATTATATTATTATGACTAAATATATACCATGAAACAAAATAAAATCCATAAATCACCTTCACCAAACAACTAATTTCTCGACAATAAATGTAATATGCTTGTTTAATTCTATTTTTATTTTTTATTTTTCCAACTACTTTCTTTGTGAATGGAGTCATTATCTAACAATGATAAATTGATCAACTTCAATGAGTTGATCAAAGGGAAGTTTGTTTTGGTAGTTACTGTGTGTATAGAAAAGTTATTGCTAAAATAAAACTATTTTTCAAAATATGAGACATGAATATGAGACATGAATATGATGTTAGCTCAATAATTTATGTATAAACATATATTATTATTATTAATCACTACAGGAAGATATTTTTTAGTGGAGGTTTTTGTGGAAGGTCCTATAAAAATAGCCCAAAAATCTGTTTGTAGTAGAGGTCATTAATAGAGGTCGGTGGGCAGATGTTTTAATGGATTTTTTTTGGGCGTTGTCTCTACAATCTGAAAACACAACGGTGTTTTACTATCCATCCAAGCACCGATGCCACATAGAACATGATGCACCATGGAAAATTTATTTTTATAAAATAAAAAAGCATGGTGTGCTAAATAACACAATGCAACAGTGCTTAAATAATATATAGCACCGGAAAAAGGTTACTTTTAAAAAAGTTTGGTGCTATATACACTTGCAGCACTGGTTCCCTTCATGTAGTAAAAGGTCCCGGTGCATACCAAGGAGCACCCCTATTTTTTTAATTTTCAAAAACATGTGGTGCTATTTTCCAACGATGCATTGGTGCGGTAATGTACTAAAAGACCTCGGGGTGTCTTCTAAAGAGCACCACTAGGTGGTTTTTAATTAAAAAAAGAAGAGTGGTCTATAGTCAAACAAAGCACTGATGCAGTACTTGTATTAGAATGCCCCACGGCATATTAATAAAAACACCTCCATAGATTTTTTAATTTTAAAAAAATGTGGTGATCTTAGATATCTTCTGTACCAGTGCGATTATAGTAACGTACTAGAGGAGGGTTAAATAAAAAAAACCTCCTGACCATAAATTTCATTTTTACCAAGTGCTAGAGAGCTCTAAAAGCATTAGTGCCACTTTTGCCTCATGCAAGCTCCTTGACTTCGATGCTTCTCTTGCTCACTATCTTTCTATGCCATGCTAACTGCCTGACTTTCCAATTTTTTCAAGCCATGTTAATTTTTTTTTTCTCCATTATGTGTCAACAATTCCTCCTCGATGACCAATGTCCAGGTAATGTTTATGTTTCTCTCTAATTTATCTTTTTAGTGGATTAGAATTACAAATTAGATTAAAATCTCCATTTTTTTATTTTTATTTTCCCTGCGCGATGCGTTCGATATGTTTGGCTTACATTGACAGCGGTACACCCCGTAAATTTACTGGGTGCACCACAATTTGGTGCATGAACATAAAACACCGCTATTGTTGTAGTGAATTTCATAAATGAAAATGCATTGACAAAACTATAAATTGTACGTCAATGTGTTACGCTCGATGCATTTATATTTACCAAGTGCAGTGTAAAAACAATATTTAAAAATATAGCTATAGCTCAGTGCGTTCATTTTGTACTACAAAACAACCCCCCCATTTATGAATAACAATAACTAAGGATATATAAATAAATGGGGACCCTTTTTAAATTTTTAGGCTTAGGATAATAATACCTAACTCTAAGAAAATACCTAGAAAAACCTTGCAAAGCGACCTAAGGATGAAATGCTCATCGCAAATCACAAATCACACTTTTCCATGTGACTGTCATAAAAAACCTTTAAAGAATTACGATGAGCGATCAAATCTCCTGATGCGATATCCCAATCAACAACACCTTGTCATTTCACAAATCGCACCTCGCACTTCGCAAATTTTGCAAGTAATTCAGCTATGCCTTTACGATGTCCATTAGTGATTTGCGAAATGCGATATTGCGATATTCGCAATCGCATTTCACTTTATATATTAGGTAATGCTATATTGAATCCATTTAAAGATTGCGACGTGCGATTAAGAGCAGTAAAATGTGTGAAATAATTACATTTTAATATCAAAACGAATGAATTGACAGGTGATGGGCTTCGGTATTGCAACAAGAATGTTGCAACTCCCAAGACTACCGACTTTAATTATCAACCCGGGGTTCGTACAAACTTAAGAGGTATCAGCACTATATGTGCGGCATGCAATGTGTCCTTCCTTTGCTGTCATGATGTAATTGAGTGCATGTACCTCAATTCAAATCCTAAACTAATTGTAGAAAATGAAATGTTCAAAATGGAACCTTAACTCATTGCAAGAAAGAAAGTACAGGGATATAAATTGAAATCAAATGCTAAAACACACCATTTTCTAACTAACTGCCAAGAAACTATGCTTTGAAATAATGCTAAATTATCATGAACCAAATGATACTATCTAAGCATGGAAGTAAGAAGCATCAAACATCACTAATGTGCAAGTAAAGGGACTGAAATAAATCTGTTTTTGTTTTATTGTCTTTTCATGCAAAATCAGGTACGCGAACTAATTTCCTTTGGTGATGTGGCAAGTGAATTTAAGGATGTTGAAGGTTGTATGGAAGGGTTTGGAGATGGTTGGATGGTGTTGGAGACCCTTGGGAGGCTTTTGGTGACTTCCTAGATGTTTTCCATCAATTCAGCCTCAAAACAGATCATTTTAGGAAATCCTACAAGATGTACTAGAAACCTATAGGATGATCCTGTAGGAATTACAAGAAACCTACATGATATAGCCGAGAGAAAAATGTGAGGTTTTGGAGGTGATTGGAGGCTTAGAGAAGGTGTGTGATGGGTGGAATGGAGTGGAAAAATACCTCGGATCACTTAGAACTCAAAATCAAAGTTGAGAGATGGATGGATTTAGTTAAAAAGCTTGGAGAAATTTCCTTGTGAAATGATGAAAATTGTGAGGGTTTACTGACCAAGAAAATCAAATCCAAATTGGATGGAACACATTTTTTTATTAACTAGGATGTCTTAGGTCCCTATTCCAAGTGGAATAATTCAAGAAAACCTATGTTAACCCATGAAAAAAATAAAAACATTACTAGTCGAAAATCTAGAAATTTGAGAACTAGTGAGCTAGTAAATCTAAGAAATGTCTAACCAAATAAAGTGCAAATATAATGTGGTAATTTTTGTTATGAACTAGAATATTTTTATGATCTAATGCAAGTGGAATCAATTCGATTGAAGCTCGTTAGCATGCTCTAAAAAATAGCAGAAATTTACTATTCTTTGCTAAAAAGGAGGTCCAACAATCTAGATTTGGGAATGAGAAGACTAATCCAAGCAACTCAATGATTATTATGAACTTCCAAAACTTTTCCAAGGATGAAATAATGCTTGTGGTCCTGCAAAAGAACTTACATAAACCATTTAACTCAATCCTACAACAAGAAATTATTAATCCTAAATGCAGAAATAGAAAGGACTAAAAACTAGAGATGCATGTGAATAAGCAATGAAAAGAAGGAAATAAAATGATACAAAAGGGCTCCGAGGTTCCTGGGATGACAAAGCCCAAGGAAACTCAGAGACATATGGAAGCGAATAAGATTTAGAAGCTGAACGTGACACCAATCTTCATTATTTTCTTTAATAGAATTACATCCATGCAAGAAAATACAATGAAGCTGCAAGAATACAAGCTCTCTCCACAATAACACTAATGAAAATCTCCCCCTAGAGAAAAATTTGACTTGGTACTTATACAAAATTATTAGGAATCATTCCCCATCAATGGAGGAACCTTTCCCCACCACAATCCCTTGATTAGTGGATCTAGTCCCTAATACTATGGATTTGCATTAAATGACAGGGAACACATTCCTAGATTTTCTCAATCATTCCCTAGAGGAAAATTCGACTTGGTACTTATACAAAATGATTAAGAATCATTCTCCATGGATGGAAGAAGCTTCCCCACTGAAATATCTTGGTTAATGGATCTGCTCCCTTGATTAGTGGATCTGCTCACTTGATTAGTGGAACACATTTCTAGATTTTCTCAATCATTGGAGTTCCACAATTTGTGCCATAATTCCATAATATCTTGTTGACTTATTATTTATTATTTATGCTCCAGTAGTAGAGAATAAGTCCCTAAATTATATCCTCCTCCAACTCTTCATAATTTGCCCAATATTCTCATAATATTCCACAAAAATAAAAAATATTAGGCACAAATATTCAATTATTCATAAACCTTCTTAATGAATATATTAAAGTTAAAAATAAATTATCTAATGCAAAAGGAGAGGTTTAATGCGCTGAAAGATGGTCGTAGGCCTTAATTTATGTTTTAAATTAGAGGCATAGGCCTTAATTTATGTCTAATTTAGAAGCCCATCATACCCCCTGCTGAAAGTGTTGCTCATCCTCTGAGCAACTTAGTGACCTCATTGTGCTTCATCCATGGCCCTGGTGGCCTCCCTCTTGTGCATTAAGAATATTGGCTGTAAGCTCTGTAAGGACAAGCCCAAAAACATATTTGTTCAAAGAAAAATAATTGTTTCTTGAGACCATTAGCTTGCTTTCTTGCCCTTATTCAAGATGAATTCTTGAATATTTTTTTTTTTTGTTTAGCAGGTCATTTATTGGCATTTTATTGACATAGCAAGTAATTTATTTTCCTTAGGACTGTCTCCTGTAGGATTTCTGGGTCACTGTAATTCTTACAGGATCATCTTATAGAAAACACAGTTCCTTTGTAAACTGAAGTAAAGGAGTGGAAAAAATAACAGAAATGGTGGAGGAGTGAATGATAATGAGTGGTGAAATAAAAATGTGAGTGACAGGGGTCTCTTTGTGATCCTCCTTTGCTCTTTGACCGTCTTTCTTGCTGACCTGTAAATGGAAGTTTCATGAAAATGGAGAGGATGCTCTCTTTGTTTTTTTCAAGAATGAAATGGGATGGATGAATCATGAATAGATAGTGAATATGAAGTGGATGGAGGTCTTGGAGTGCTATGGTGACCTTAGCATTTGCAAAAATTTCTTCTTTTAACTACTGTCCTCATTCCTTGAAATCATCACCCTTCATAATTTGACTTTTCAACATTGCATGAGTGAAGGAGTGAGTTGTAATTGAAGGCTGCTAAGACTGATGACCAATCCTGAGCTTATAAAACCTCATTTCTCATGCATTGACAACAAATTTCTAACTATAATATGCTCAAGAGAAGAGGTCAAGAATATTGCATACCTGTACCTACCTGATGGTTGTTGGAGAGACATGCATGCTGCTGCTGAGTTGATATTGATGTGTAGGTGTTGGATGGTGATGTTGATTATCTTGATGCTGCTGCTAAGCTCTAGAGGAGTTTATTTGACCTTTGGATCTCCCTTAAAACTCCTCACTACCAATCCTGTAGGTGTTGTTCTATATCCAATAGGTTTACATGACAACGACTTGTTTTGTCCATATCTCCCAAACGGTAGACTGGATTGAGCTAAAACATTTTGAGCATGTTGCCATCATCATTATGCACCTCACCATATAAAAATTTTCATCAATGGATGCATGGATCTCGAGAAAAAATAAAAATGGCTGAAGGTGATGGAGGCTAATTTCTTGGAAACCATGCACTAGAATTTGCTGAATTTGCTTAGGCATATTACCATCATCCATATGCATCTCCCCATGAAACAACTTTTTAAATGGATGCATGGATATTGAGAAAATGCAAAAATGGTTGAAGGTGATGGAGGCCAATTTCTTGGAAACCATGCATTGGAATTTGTTGCAATTGCTTGAGCATGTTACCATCATCCATATGCATCTCCCCATGGAACAACTTGGCAAATGGATGCATGGTTTTCAAGTTATGGAAAAAACAAATTTCTGCTCTATGTATTTTTGTATCCTGTAGTAAAACAGAGCATCTTGTAGTTTTTTAGGACAACAAGCAAATTGAATGGTAGAAGCTTGAGAATGATGGGTGGATGGTGGAAATAGATAAGGGTGATGGATTGGCATGGCCTTGGCCTTGTTGGAGCATTTGGGCGAAGTAGGAGAAAATCAAAATTTGACTTCTTTTGACTAGGCTTCACCAATTTTCCTTTTGGTACCAACTTATTTTTGTTGCTTGCATATGTTGGAGAGTACATGCATTTATCAAAGAGATGCATGGAGCAAGGATTTCTTTTATTTATTTATTTATTTTTCTTCTAGGCCTACTAGCCACGTCAATGAGGTTTTCAACTAGTAGGTCTGCCTAGGCACCTCAAATGAGGTTTTCACTTAAGATCCTTTTTTTTCTCTTTTTTTTTTTTTCTTTTTTCTTTTTTCCAACACATTGACCGCCTCATGGAGGTTTTCAATCAATGAGCCAATCCGAGGCACCTCCAAGGATGTTTTCGCCTTAGTTTTTTAATTTTTTTCTCTTATTTTTCAATTTGTTTATTTATTTTTTCTACCCTACCCTACTTGAAAAACAAAATCACTTTCAAGTATAAGACTACTTCCAATGGAGCCATGTGCACATTAAGATGATAGACAAAATGATGTGGAGGCTTGAAATGTATGCATTGATATGTACCTGGATTTCAAAGACCAAATGATTTGAATTTGAAAGGATCAAGCATAGTTGAGGAAGAGAGTGATGTTGCAACTTAGTGACTGTCTAGAACCATATTTCAATATAGTTGTGATGTCCTTGGTCCTTTTTCTGATTTGGATCATTTTTCATGTCTTCTTCTACCATGACCTTCAAATATTTCTCTTTTTGCTGATTTCTCTCTTGAATAGATGGAGGATTTGATGGTGCTCATGAGGGAATTCTCTCGATCTCTGATTTTGATGTTTGCTCTTCATTAATCATAGCCCATGGTTCTGTGGTATTCTTATTTGAATATTCTTCTTTTGGATGTGGTCCTTCAATGATATCAATATAATCTCCTTTTTGAAATACTCTTCTTGAGTTATGGTGAATACCATTGATCTCAAGAGGAGATGTTTGGAAGTGTAGTACCTCAACATTGTAAGTGGGTTGAGCTACTTCCATGTGTGGGTTTGGAAATTGTGGTACAGGTAGTTAAGTGGGAGTGGATATTTGAGATGGATGTGGTTGGTGTTGTGGTTGTGGTGGAGATGAATGGTAGGGGCAACATGGAGTTGGGTATGGAGGGTATTGAGGAAAATACTGAGGATATTGTGGATGGCTCCCATAAGTTCCTTGCCAACCTTGTTGCCAAGATTGGTTTTGGGGTTGATATGACCAATGTTGCTAAGGAAAGGATGTGTTCCAATTACTTTTAGGTGGATATGCATAACCTTGAAATTGTGAATTAGGCTCTTGCATCATATCAGGCTGAATAGGCTGCCATGGTCCTCTTGGAGCTATATAACTTTGTTGCATTGGAAATTGGCTTGCTCCATTGTCCTCTTGGTGCACTTCCTTCAACATTGGTAATGATGGACAATGTTTAACATCATGTGATTCTGCAACACAAATATCAACATTTTCTTTTCCTTAATCTTTCATTCTTAACATTTCTACTTGTTTTGTTAGATTGCTAAGAATTTCTATTTTAAAATCGTCAAATAAATTTCCAAGTTTAGCTTGACTTACTGATCGTGATGCTAATTTACCTACTCTTGCTTTTCCTCTTGATATGTGTTTGCATGTTTCACAAATTTCCTCAAATGATACTTGATATACATCACCTCTACTCATGAGATTAAGGAGATCAATCCATTCATCCCTAATGGTTCTAAGTAAGAGGGTTTTTAGTGTGTCGGATCCTAAATGATGTAGTTTTTCCCTCTCAACAATATACATAAACCTCTTTATTAGATCCTCAAGGCTCTCATCTTCTCTTTGATTCATTCTAAATATTTTTTCTTTAAGATCACTATCTTTATATTTTTCTATAAATATCTTTTGCATATCATTCCATGATCTTATTGAATTAGTCGCTAGACTCATGAACCATTTAATAGCTCTATCCTTCAATGTTGCCGGAAACAATCTCAATTTTTGAGTTTTTAATAAGTAACCATAAGATTTATAAACAATCTCAAATTCAAAGAGAAAGGTTTCTGGATCCTCTGACCTTAGACCATGGAATTTTGGAAGAAAATATGGAGGGATTTTCTTCACGTGCACACTTCCTCAATATCTTGAATGGGAAATCCGATAGGATCTTCCTCATTGTCATCATTGCCATCAATTTCTTCTACATTCTTCGCCATCTTCTTCTTCTACCTGCAAAAATGAATGGTGATATGGCTCTTATTGCACCATGTGATCAAATGGGGGGGGTGGGTTGGTGTTGGAGAATTTTGTTTTTGTTTTTATGATTGAATGAAAACTATAATGCAATGCAATTTTCTATTTTTGAAATTAAATATGCCTAATGATTTTTTTTTTTGCAAAAATTAAAAGAAATGAATCAACTAGGGAAGAAACAATGCATACTTTGACACCTCACCAGCAATGGTGCCAAAAAGTGATGGGCCTTGGTATTGCAACAAGAATGCTGCAACTCCCAAGCTACCGACTTTAATTATCAACCTGTGGTTCGTACAGACTTAAGAGGTATTGACACTATATGTGCAACATACAATGTGCCCTTCCTTCTACTGTCATGATGTAATTGATTGCATGTACTAAAGTCAAATGCTAAACTAATTGCAGAAAAAGAAATGTTCGAAATGGAACCTTAACCTATTGCAAGAAAGAAAGTACAAGGAAAAAAATTGAAATCAAATGCTAAAACACACCATTTTCTAACTAATTGCCAAGGAACTATGCTTTGCAATAATGCTAAATTATCATGAACCAAATGCTACTATCTAAGCATGGAAGTAAGAAGCATCAAACATCACTAATGTGCAAGTAAATTGACTGAAATAAATCTATTATTGACTTTTTGTCTTTTCATGCAAAGTCAATTATGCAAACTAATTTCCTTTGGTGATGTGGCAAGTGAATTTAAGGATGTTGAAGGTTGGATGGAAGGGTTAGAAGATAGTTGGATGGTGTGAGAGACCCTTGGGAGGCTTTTTGTGACTTCTTAGAGGTTTTCCATCAATTCGGCCTCAAAACAGGCCGTTTTAGGAAAACCTACAGGATGTACTAGAAACCTATAGAATGATCCTATAGGAATTACAGGAAACCTACAGGATACAGCCGAGAGAAAAATGTGAGGTGTTGGAGGTTATTGGAGGCTTAGGGAAGGTGTGTTATGGGTGGAATGGAGTGGGAAAATTCCTAGGATCACTCATAACTCAAAACAAAAGTCGGGAGATGGATGGATTCGCTCAAAAAGCTTGGAGAAATTTCTTTGTGAAATGATGAATTTGGTGAGGGTTTAATGACCAATAAAATCAAATCTAAATTGGATGGAAATTTTTTTATTATTAACTAGGATGTCTTAGGTCCCTATTCCAAGTGGAATCACTGAAAAATACCAATCTTAAGCCATGCAAAAAAAAAACATTACTAGTCGAAAATCTAGAAATTTGAGAACTAGTGAGCTAGTAAATCTAAGAAATGCCTGACCAAATCAAGTGAAAACGCAATGGGATAATTTTTGTTAAGAACTAGAATGATTTTGTGATTTAATTCAAGTGGAATCAATTCGATTGAAGCTCGTTAGCATGCTCTAAAAAATAACATAAATTTATTGTTCCTTGCTAAAAAGGAGGTCCAACAATCTAGATTTGGGAATGAGAAGACTAATCCAAGCAACTCAATGATTATAATGAAATTCCAAAGATTTTACAAGGATGAAATAATTCTTGTGATCATGCAAATGAACTTAGACCAACCATTTAAATCAATCCTACGACAAGAAATTATTAATCCTAAATGCAGAAATAGAAAGGAATACAAGCTAGAGATGCATGTGAATAAGCAATGTAAATAAGGAAAGAAAATGATACGAAAGGGCTCTGAGGTTCCTGGGATGGTCAAGCCCAAGGAAACTCAAATACCTATGGAGGAGAACAAGATTTAGAAGCTGAACATGACACCAATCTTCATTATTTTCATCAATAGAGTTACATCCTTGCAAGAAAATACAATGGAGTTGCAAGAATACAAGCTCTCTCCACAATAACACTAATGAAAATCTCCCCCTAGAGGAAAATTTGACTTGGTACTTATAAAAAATTATTAAGAATCATTCCCCATGAATGGAGAAATATTTCCCCATCAAAATCCCTTGATTAGTAGATCTAGCCCCTAATACTAGGAATTTGCATTAAATGGAAGGGAACACATTCTTACATTTTCTCAATCATTCCCTAGAGGTAAATTCGACTTGATACTTATAAAAAATGATTAAGAATCATTCCCCATGGATGGAGGAAGATTTCCCACCGAAATCCCTTGATTAGTGGATTTGCTCCCTTGATTGGTGGATTTGCTCCCTTGATTAGTGGAACACATTCCTAGATTTTCTCAATCATTGGAGTTCCACAATTTGTGCCATAATTCCATAATATCTTGTGGACATATTATTTATTATTGATCCTCCAGTAGTAGGGAACAAGAACAAGTCCCTAAATTATCTCCTCCTTCAACCTTTCATAATCTGCCCAATATTCTCATAATATTCCACAAAAATAAATAATATTAGGCACAAATATTCAATTATTCATAAACCTTCCTAATGAATCTATTAAAGTTAAAAATAAATTATCTAATGCAAAAAGAGAGGTTTAATGTGATGAAAGACGGTCATAGGCCTTAATTTATGTTTTAAATTAGAGACATGGGCCTTAATTTATGTCTAATTTAGAGGCCCATCAACAGGTTAATAAATATTTAGTGGCCCGAGGAATGATAGTCATTTTCCAAGTTATGGGTAGTTAACGTTGAGTATCTCATTAAACCTTTCTCATGATCCAAAGTCATTTTAGAGAAGCTTTTAGTCTTAATTACCCGATATCGTCTGCGTTGATATATCTTGTCTATTTCAGGCAAGCTACAAAAGACATGTCACTAAGGAAGGTGATGTAAAAACATAGAAAGTAGAGCATTGCTGAATCTGAGTTTATAGAGATGGCTCCTATTTTCTCTGATACAGTCTGCGACGCTGCCGGAGGCACAACAGCTTGGGAGGTCATATACAATAGACTTGAGGATGAACATCCTAAAATCACTGTCACGAGAGAAACAACTGACTCAACAAAGCCTTTGGGACTTCAATTCAGGGATGCTTCCTGTTCTTTCCTTCATAGGATAGGAGGAAGAGCAAAAATATCCCATATACGGATATGATCAAATGGGTGATCGAAAACCTCATCATTAAAGATAGGCAATTCAAGGATTCAAGAATGGAGCTCATAGGGCTGTTCAAAGTAGAAGACTTGAAGAAAATGTACCACATACCTGACCCTCAGGATATCTATGACAAGACATTTATGGCCAACTTCGCAAAGAAGAACTTGGACCTCTTCAAGATGATTCAGGATTGGAGAGTATTGGACAACAAATTCAAATATGACAAATCCGATATGTATGTTATAGCCTCTTTGGAAAACCCCTAAAACTATGCAACAACTATGTTATGTAGATTTTATGGGTTACCCAACGATACTAAGTTTTCCATATAATGGATCCCTTTGATGGATGCCTGCATTAATTTCTAATCATGAATTGGGCCTTCTTCCTATCCGATAACCTAGCCACCATCATTATTGAATATCGACAGAAGAAAGCCTCCTCTCCAAACAACCTTCCTCCATTCTATTTTAGTGCCTACATTATGGACGCCATTTGTTTTTGCACGACATTTCCAATGATGGGTTGGAAATGGACCTTACAGGACCCTTACCCAATTCATCTCAGTCATAAGAAAATATGGGAATCACATTATATACCGCACTTCTATAAAATATGTCATGTTGTTGTTTTGCCCCTACATCAAATAATTTTCAATAAGAAAGCCCCCAGGTTTTCCCAAGAAACCGCATCAAACCTGCTAGCTGTTGGTAAATATTTTATTGAATAATGGTTCATCTACATTAGGTTTTTTGGTAGCACAATTGACCCACATATCCTTCCTTTATATGTTTATGATAAATTACTGGCAAGAGAGATTGCCTACCAAACCATGGGAAAAGTCCTAACTAAAGTTCTCAAAGACAACAAGAAGTTATTATGGCCCTCTTTTCCTGTCAAGTGCGATTCTTTTGCTTTAGAAAATTTTGTTCATGCTACTAAGGAGTCAGCAAATGTAGAAGCCCTTAGGCTCCACACATTGCCAAAAAGGCAATCTGATCTAGACAAGGTGGCATATAACATCACTACTGTAGTAAATCTCAAGCCATACAACCATGATGATAACGATTTTGAAGATTTATTACAGTCGGCCCAATCCCGAACAAGCATTCGAATGGGCTAAAACAAGCCTAAGTCCTAAAGGTTTTGATAAATTTTGGGAATTCAGAAATGAAAGGCTCAAAGTAATCCCAATTCACTTATTGAAAATTGAAGGTAATCCCACACCCAGTATGATTGTTAATAGTGAAGGACCTAGTTCTCGGGTAGATTCTTAGATAAATATTGATAAAACAACAGATATAGGGAAGGCTCAAGACACTAAAAATATAGCTGAGTCTAGCACGAAGTCAAATGAAAAACAAGTAATGAGCACCCCAACTACATAAATCAGTTCAGAGGTCAAAGGTAGTAGTATGGAGCAGGAGTGGGATCAATTTAATCATAAACTACAAGAAACTCCCAAAATGACAAATACCCAAGAAACAATGGAGTGTAAAACTCCTCTGCATGTTCAGGAAAATACAGAGCCCAAGTCTTTGGACAAGTAGTCCAAATCCATGGATGAGCAGTCCAAGCCTATGGACGAGCACGCGACAACATCCCAGTAGACTAAGATTATCACTACTCTACCCACATCAGAGATTGTCTTGAAGGTGATCAAAATTCCGCCACTTGATGTGTTCTACAGCCTGCTCCACAAGGCTGTGGTTAGAAGACAAAGGAAAAGGAAAAGGGTAGAAACACCTGAGCTCCCACCTGGAAACGAGCTAATGGACATAGTTTGTAGGGACATTCCTTTCAACCCAGCTGAGAACTTGACTAGATTGTCACAGTTCATGGGAGCATATGCAACAACCACCATGGACAAAGCTACTGAAGTCTCTAATTTTTTAAGGGAAAAGGAGGGGAGGATAGCACAGCTCGAGCAACAACTCAAAGTAGAGAAGACAAGTGTGAACATGCAAACATCTGAGCAGCTTGCACTATTGCAAAAGAGCATGGAGGTCCTGAAAATAAGCCATGAAACTGATATATTGGCTAAAAACGTGCAACTCCAAGAATTACAGCAAGCCATGGAGAGAAATAAGGATGTCCCTACTACTGAGGAGTTCGTTAAAGAGGCACTTGAACTAACCCCCCCCCCCCGATGAAATAGTAAGAACACTTCTGCCAAAAGATGTCACATATTACTCCTTATCTAGCTACTAGCGATAAGCTAATAGACAAGGCGATCAACCAGAGAATTGAGTTCACTGATCTAAACACCAGAATCTCAGAGTTCATCGAATGGTAGGAGACAGAGGATGGAAGGAAAGCCAATCTGCTTGAGATAAAGGAGACACACAAAGACATTCTCTTCATGGATTGGGATACAAGAATAAAGAAAGTTGAGTTAGCGGTGGCAAGGGTAGCTGGCGTATCAAAGAATATAATCAAGGCAATGAATCATACTTTGTTTTCCACCAACCTAGTAAAGGAAGGCAATCTAAAAGAAATGCATGATTTAGGTGCTTTGCATAAAAGCTAGTAGGAAAAGGTAGAGGCTCAAAAACAGGCAATCACAAAATTGAATGAAAGTGATTGGGATTCATATTGGCAAGACCTCATGAATCTGCATAGCCAAATCATGACCCTTAACTGCTCAATTCATTCGACTCAGCGGATGTTGCCACCTCTCACCGATGCGATTTTTGCAAGACAACTCAGGACACATTTCGGGGCACCTCCTCAACTGAAACCAATGACCAATATATGCAATTTGAAGGACAAGCTGGCAGACAACAAATCATCTTCTTAGTTCTACTCATCAAGCCACTGTTTATTTTTAGAGTTAGTTAACTAGTTAGGAGGAAGGTTGTTTGAAACCTCCTCAAATTTTGTATAGTCTATTTTTGCACATTAGTTAGAACAATATTTAGACCCTTCTCATGCATTTAGAGAAGGGTCTAGAATTTAATCAAAAACATTTGCAAAGAATGCACTGTTGTAAGTTTGTGAATGCTTTGGTGAAATTATGGAACATGATCATTTCTTTTAGATATCAGACTACTTTCCTTTGTTGATGCACTATTGTGTTCTTGGGATATAATTTGATTTGAAGAAAGGAGTTGATCCATGTCATTACTCAAATGAGAAGAACATCACACATATGATACTATTATCTTGTATGGTTGATTTTGCTTATATTTAATTAGTGACAACACTTTATTCTCATGAATTGTATGTGAGATTTATCCTTTTTGTTAAGCATTAATTGCACTATTGTATGATGCCTACTGATATTGTTGATTTTCATATACAATTCATCCTATATGCGATATATTTTATAAATTTATTTGATTAACTATTTATTCAAAGAAATTATCTTATACGTTATCATCTCTGTTTATGCGTGATTGATCTTTATTGTCACATGTTAAGAAGATATCTTTGTAGATCGCATACCATACAGAAACACCTGGGTTTATATTAGAATAATTTAGTTAGAGATTTGCATAATAGAGTAGATCATTTAGATTATCATTATTCTATTTCAATCACTCATAAACCACCCACTCTCATCTTAAAATGCATACTGGGAAACTAGTCCCATTATCCCCAATCAGAGTTACCACTTTAAACGGAAAAGGAGTTGTCTTAAGGTTCGGACTAGGTGGTTATCCCCCATGTTGGGGCAGCACAAATCTGAAGCCACAACATTTTTGCGCTAGAAGGAGGGAAGTTTGACTATGAATGGCATATAAACCTAAAGATCAATTGAAAAACATTCATAAGAGTCAATACCCCTCCACAACTTCTACACCTTCTAGGTCTCGTTCAGAATCTCTTGATCAGAATCTGAAGTTGTAGAAACATATCCCTCGTCTCCTAAAGTAGTAAGACAAACACCTTCCCCAGATTGTACTCCTGAGTCTTCCGAAGTCCATTCTTTGATATAGAAATTGGAACAGATATCCATTTCTGCTGAGAAGCCACAGAGGCCCGAAGTTTCTGATGAAAGTGTTACTTCCTTATTACAACAAACTGGTGTATTGACTAGATTGTAAAGTGAAAGGCTTGAAGTAACCCCTTTCGAGTTCCCCATCCCTCCACGACGTAGGAAAGTTACCTCACCAAGGTATGAATCAGATACCAGTGAGATCACATCACCTTTCCATCCATTCATTCCCCATTCACTTCTACTCAATCCATGACTTCTCAACTATCCACTTCTCCAATTAGTACTGCCACTAGTAGCACTAACCCAGTAGTAAGTTCTTCACCATCTATTCCTACTTCTGGACCGACCTTCCTAGTTTCTCAATCTTCAACTCAAGTTATGGCTAATAAACGTGCTCAACCTTGGACAATTCCTGGTGCTGTCTTGGTTGCAAATCCAAATGCACTCACAACAAACCCAGAAAAATGGCTGCCTAAGTACAATCTTGACGATGCTCTCCGAGCCGAAGAGCATCTAAATAACTTTATGTTAACCATGAATCTTAATGGAGTTGCACATGAAGATGTTGTAATCAGACTGTTCCCTTATACTTTCCAAGGATCTACTGGATCTTGGTATTTTTCCCTTCCGACAGGTTCAATAAGGAACTGGGATACTTTTCAAGAAGTATTTCTTTCAAAATTTGGTGATGACAGGACCATAACATCCTTGATCAATAATATTTCTAAGTTAAAAGCTAATTCAAATGAAAAGAATAAAGATTTCAATTCTAGATTTAACAAGTTGTTAAATAAATTCCCAACTACCTCAACACCTGCAGTAGATGTAAAAATAGAATGGTACATATCGTCTCTTCCTTCTAATATTGCAATCTTTGTAGATAGAGCCAATAAGGCTACCCTTGTAGAAAACATGAAAGAAGCCTTGTTTACAGAAAGAAGGATTATAGCTTTGGAAAAGAGATCACAAATAGACGAGTGAAAGTCAAAGAAAGTAACATTTAAAGATGATTCTGAAAAGAAAGCTTCAAAGGACCCTTTCGATCTAGAAGGCCTTCAAAAAGTGTTAAAAATGATATCTAATGAAATGGTCGAAATCAAGAAGTAAGTCGCAGAATCCTCTGCCCCCAAGAAATCTTTTCGCTCGTTTAAAAAGAAATCCGGCTTCTGCATCTCAACCTTCGAACACCATTTTAAATGTTGAGTCTGATCAAGAAATAGAAGAAGAATCGCCAGTTGAAGAGGAAGCTGAAATAGAATAAGAAGTTGAATTAAATGGAATGTGGGATTTCATCCTCCCAAATGAAGAAGAGGCACAAGCTATGCCAATAACTACTAGAAGTAAAAACTCCCTTGACATGTCTATCACAAATCAAAAACAAAAAACTGCCGATCCTGTAAAAGAGAAAATAGTAACTAAGAAATCTAAGACTAGTCAAACAGATCCTATTCCTCCAAATCCCCCAAATACTTCCAAAACATTGGTAATTTCAGATACAGTGGAATACAACATAGTCAAAGACATGAAAAAGACTAGAGCAAACATCTCATTGCATGAACCCACTAAACTCAAACAACAACATAAAATTTTATTAAGAGAGTTAAAAGCAATTCCTGTATCTACTCTGCCATCTTCTTTAGTTACTCACGCTGTCTATGATATGGGAAAGCCTCCATCATCTCCCAACAAAATAGATCCTTCAGATTTAGTTCTAATTGGTGATAGGTCTATTTCTCATATTCCTCCATTTCTACTCACTTACGAAATTTTCAATAGGAATGTTCATAATTGCCTAGTTGATTCAGGGGCCTCTTCAAATATTATGCCAAGGGCTGTGTGCACCAAATTGAACATTACACCTCAAAAATATGCTGTACACATATTTCAATTGGACAAGGCGAAAGTAGAGGTACTTGGAGAAATAGAATCAGTTTCAATTAGCCTTTCCTTTAATCCAAAAGTTTCCCGAATAATTAATATTTTGGGTGCTGATATCCCTGAATTTTATGGTTTAATCCTAAGTAGGGATTGGTATGAAAAGTTGCATGGTTACTTTGCAATTGATTGGTCTCACATGTGGTTTCCACATAATGGTAAACCAAACCAAATCAGGGTAGACCGAGAAAAGTTCATGCAATGTACAGTCACTGAACTTGAAGGAAGTAATGAACCTGTTTCCTTCACCAATAACATCATTGGAAATTACTTGGCTGAGTCATTTTTGGGATCCTTTAATGCTTAGAGGTCTCCCTTTCTGGATAATGTTGTAGTGTCTCAAATAGAAATTTTTTCACAAACAGATGCTTCCAACTGTGTAAATTTAGTGGATAAAATTTCAAATAATTCCTTGTTCTGGACTCTCTATTTTGATGGTTCCAAATTTGAAGATGAAGCGGGTGCAAGATGCATTTTGATCAATCTACAAGGAGAGAAAACCATGTTAGCCTGCAGAATCGAATTTCAGTGCACTAAGAATATCACTGAATATGAAGCATTGATCCAAGGGCCGTATAAATCCATTGCTCTTAATGTCAAATATCTTCGAGTCTATGGAAATTCTGAAATAATTGTGAAGTAGGTTAGAAATACAATTCATTGTGTCTCTGAGCACCTTAAACACTATCAATCATTAGCCCAAAACCTAACTTCTCATTTCTCTACTTTTAACATTTCTTCAGTTCCAAGACTACAAAATGCAAGCGTTGAATTACTCGCTAATGTGGCATCCAAGCTTATACCCTCGGAAAATTTCAGTCCAGACAGATTCTTGATAGAGTTAATATTTAGGCCATCTATTCCCGATAATGTAGAGAATTGGAGAGTATTCAATAATGATGCTGATATTGTTAATTTCCTTACATCTGAAAGGTCCTATGAGGAACAAATCATAGATGAACAAGAGCATGATCTACAAATGAAAAATGATTAGAATCAAAACCCAATCCCGAAGTCTATAGTTAAGATGGAAGATCTTTATGATCTAAATGATAGCTTTAAGAAAGTTAATAACTCCAAAACTCAAAGTTCTACTTTGAGATTTGAAGTAGTAACCTTAGGATCAACTGAAAGACCTCAAAATGTCAATCTTGGTCTTGGCCTATCATTAGAAGAAAGAATATCATTCATTATATTGTTGAAAATGTACAAAGGTATCTTTGACTGGGATTATGCAGATCTCAGAACATATGATACCTCTATAATTCAACACACCATACCTATGACTTCGAATGAAAATCTAGTCCAATAGAAGCTTCACAAAATTCATCCAAACCTTGAGATTCAAATCAAATCTGAATTGAACAAGCTTCTAAAGTTCAAAAACTCTAAGTGGGTATCGAATATGGTGCCTATAAGGAAAACGGTGATATTAGGATTTGCATTAACTTTAGGAACTTGAACAAGACTTGTCAAAAGGATAATTTTCCTTTGCCTACCATGGAACATATATTTCAATCAATTGCATGTTTCGAACTAATGTCTTTTCTAGATGGATTCTCAGGATATAATCAAATTCTTGTGCATCCAGATGATAGATTAAAAACAAAGTTTAGGACCAAGTGGGGAACATACGCCTATCAGAAGATGCCTTTTGACTCATTAACGCAGGCGCCACATTTCAACATGCTATGGATATTTCTTTTAAAGGTTTGATTAATAAATCAGTTGTTATTTACTTAGATGATATCATAGTCTTTCCTAAGGATAGGAACAATCATTTAAGTGACCTGAAGAAAATTTTTGAAAGATGCAAGAAATATGGCATTTCCTTAAATCGAAAAAAATATTATTTTTCTTTACTAGAAGGTAGACTCCTTGGGTTTATAGTGTCCAAGAAAGGGATTTACATTGATCCCGATCGAGTCCAGGAGATTGAAAAATCCCTCTCCCACATAACAAAAAGACAATGCAATTTTTCCTAGGCCAAATTAATTTTGTAAAGATATTTGTTCCAGATTTTTCACAGATCATCCTACCCCTTCAAACATTGATACGAAAAAACATAGTTTTCAAATGGGGAAACATGAAAGGGAGTCATTTGAGTTGATTAAAAAAGCCATTATTCATGCTCCTTTGCTAACAACTCCTGAATTTATCAAGCCTTTTATATTATATACATTTTCATCCGATACATCATATGCAGCAGTTATAACACAGCTAAACGATGAAAATATCGAGGCACCCATCTCTTTTTTCAGTTCTAACTTGCAAGGTGTCGAGTTAAATTATTCAACTGTCAAAAAACCAGCATTTGTTATCTTTAAAGATTTGAAACATTTCATAACTTTTATTCTTAAATCCCATACAAAGATAGTAGTACCCTACTCTGCGGTAAAGACAATTACTAATCCAAAGAGAAGTAGGGGAGAAAAGAGCCAATTGGGTTACTGCACTTCAAGAATATGATGTAGAAATCTAGCCAGCTAAAATTGTCAGGGGCCAACATTTTTGCAGGATGTTAACAGGAGCTTCCTAGTTACCACCAGAAGAAGATCAAGGTAATGAAGTACAAATATCAAAGGTAATCCTCAGTGATACACAATCACAATATGTTGATTTGAAATTTTATTTGAAAAATGGATATGCTCCTATGCATCTTAATTATAAAACAAAACGTTCCTTAAGGTTGAAATCAAATCAGTATGAACTAGTCAATGATGTATTGTTTAGAAAAAATTATGATTCAGTATTGCTAAGATGTTTGGAGAAACTTGAAGTTGAAAAAGTCATGCAGGAATTACATGATGGACCGGCTGGAGGATGTTTTGGAGGAAATAACACAACTCACAAAATCCTACTTGAAGGATATTATTGGCCAACGATATTTAAGGATGCACATGAATATGCAAGAAAGTGTAGAACTTGTCAACCCATAGCTGGAAGAGAAACGAAGCCAACATTATCTTTACAATCAATAAACATCCAACAACCATTTGAACAATGGGGACTAGACATAATTGGTGAGATTGTTCCTAACTCTTCCAAACTGCATAGGTTCATCCTTACAACTACTGATTATTTTACAAAAATGGGTAGAAGCTATCCCCTTAAAGGTAGTCAATACAGAAATCATTACGGACTTCATTGATCAGTACATAATTATCAAATTTGGCTTACCCTCAGCTTTAATGTTTGATAATGCATCTTACTTTTCTGGAAATGCAATGGTAGAGTTTTCCCTAAAGCGAGGTTTTAAGTTAAAATATTCAACCAACTAATATCCACAAGGTAATGGATTATCAAAATCAACAAACAAAAACCTCATCAGAATTATCAAAAGGACTATTGACCAAAATGATAGGAATTGACAAAAAGCATTAACATTTTCTCTATGGGCAGACATAATTACACAGAAGGCCTCTATCGGTTCTTCTCCTTTTGCTTTAGTTTATGGAAAAGAAGTTGTTCTTCCCACAAATGTAGCAATCACATACCTTGCCCTAATGCAATTCATCAATGAAAACCCTTCCTCTTCTCTCCAAGCTAGACAGTTTCAGATTATCAAGCTTGAAGAAGATAGAGATAAGGCCAGAGCAACCCATTTCCATCATCAACAATTAGTCAAAGCCTCTTTTGATAGAACCTCTACTAGTCATAAAAATTTTGAAGTAGGTGGTTTAGTTTTGAAATGGGACAAAACACATGGGGAAAAAGGTAAACATACCAAATTTCAAAGATTATGGCTTGGCCCTTTTCAAATCATTGAGAAAATTGGACAATCATTGTTTCTTTTACAAGACTTATTAGGTAAGAAGGATCCTTTGCCCGTTAATGGGCAAATTTTGAAAAATTACTTTTCTTAGAAGATAACCTCTTCCAATTTTTTAACATATTGCTTTTAAGATTCTTAGGAAAATAAAGGTTAAGTAGTATTTACTTTTGGCTTTTCAAAATAAAATCTTTGATAATATTTCTTTTTTTTTTTTGCTTCTATAAGTAGGCAAGAGTTAAAAGAAATAATTAGGACATTTGAGTACCAAGGTAAACCTGATTTCTTTGGAAAAAATTGATCTTTCTAAAAAACATTTATTCTATGAACAAACTCTTATCTTTTTAGAATATGAATATTTTTTTATCAGTCAAGAAAAGAATCTATAACCTAGTAAGGACTTTCTGCAGATGAGTATCTTAAAAACTCTATCATTATCATCCAAAACTCTCAAAAGAGCCAATGATTCACCCCATCTGATAAAATTTTCCTTTTTTAGAGTGCAATTCTAAAATATACAAAACTTAGAAGATAAAAAGTCTCATTGCGAGCTTGTTTACCATGGTCATAGGGAAATAATTAAACACTTATTACCAATATTGCATATCATAATAGGGTAATAACTAATGATCTCCTCGATCAGAAGACAAGGGGTCCCATCAAGAACCAACATGTTCAATTTAGTTACAACCAGTGAATGGCATTGTCATTATTAGGTTACCAAGCCTAGGCAATGTCTTTGAAGAGACCTAAAAGAAAAGATTATATTAAAAAAGGAAAAAGGGACAAGATCTAAGTGAGATTCAAAGCAAGTGAATATCATTTTGAAATTTGAAAATCACTTCAGATGGGACAATGAACCATTGTTGGTTGAAAAATAACCCTGTCGAGGCTATGAATGCCTGCTGGCATCAGAGGCTCTATCTATGATAAATGGGAAAACACCAAAAAACTAATTTGTAGAAAACACCTGCTATATCACTTGTATATCTTATTATTGGCTGATGCAAACATCTATATTTTTATAATTACAAGAGTAAAGTAATTGAGTAAGTAGATTAAGTAATGATGATTCTAGAAAAATCTGTTTACTTTATAACTCATGTAATTATTATTCCTATAACTCAAATTACTTTGAAAGTTTTAGAAATTTCAGAAAACTACTCAGAGATAACTGGTTCTCTTAAGTGAATCACCAATTGTTGTACTACGAAACAAACCCCCATTTATGAATAATAATAACTAGGGATAGAGATATAAATGGGGACCCTTTTTAATTTTTAGGCTTAGGATAATAATACCTAACTATAAGAAAATACCTAGAAAAACCTTGCAAAACGACCTAAGGATGAAATGCTCATCGCAAATCGCAAATCACACTTTTCCATGTGACTATCGTAAAACACCTTTAAAGAATTGTGATGAGTGATCAAATCTCCTGATGCGATATCCCGATGAACAACACCTTGGCATTTCACAAATCGCACTTCGCAAATTTTGCAAGTAATTCAGCTATGCCTTTACGATGTCCATTAGTGATTTGAGAAATGCGATATTGCGATATTCATAATCACATTTTTCTTTATAGATTAGGTAATTCTATATTGCATCCATTTAAAGATTGCAACGTGTGTTTAAAAGCGGTAAAACATGTGAAATAATTACGTTTTAATATCAAAACGAACAAATTGATAGGTTAATAAATATTTAGCGGCCTGAGGAAACATAATCATTTTCCAAGTTATGGGTAGTTAATGTTGAGTATCTCATTAAACCTTTCTCATGATTCAAATTAATTTCAGAGAAGCTTTCAGTATTAATTACCCGATACCATCTGCACTGATATATCTTGTCTATTTCAGGCAAACTACAAAAGACATGTCACTAAGGAAGGTGATGTAGAAACAAAGCAAGTTGAGCATTGTTGAATCCGAGTTTATAGAGATGGCTCCTATTTTCTCTGATACAGTCTGTGATGTTGCCGGGGGCACAATAACTTGGGAGGTCATATACAATAGGCTTGAGGATGAACATCCTAAAATCACTGTCATGATAGCAACAACTGACTCAACAAAGCCTTAGGGATTTCAATTCAGGGATGGTTCCTGTTCTTTCCTTCATAGAATAGGAGCAAGAGCTAAAATATTCCGATATACAGATATGATTAGGTGGGTGATTGAAAACCTCATAATTGAAGATAGACAATTCAAGAATTCAAGAATGGAGCTCATAGGGTCGTTCAAAGCATAGGACTTGAAGAAAATGTACCACATACTTGACCCTCAGGATAACTATGACAAGACATTTGTGGCCAACTTCTCAAAGAATAATCCAGATCCCTGCAAGCTAATTCAGAGTTGGAGAGTATTGGACAACAAATTCAAATATGAAAAATCAGGTATGTATTCTATAACCTCTTTGGAAAACCCCTACAATTATGCATCAACTATGTTATGTAGATTATATGGGTTACCCAATAATACTAAGTTTTCCATATAATGGATCCCTCTCATGGATTCCTGCGTTAATTCCCACATCATGAATTGGGCCTCCATCCTATCTGATAACCTAGCCACCATCATTACCAAATGTCAGACCTGCTAGCTGTCGAAAAATATTTTATTGAAGAATGGTTCACCTACATTAGGGTTTTTGGCAGCACAACTGACCCACATATCCTTCCTTTATATGTTTCTGATAAAATTATTGGCAAGAGAGATTGCTTACCAGACTGTGGGAAAAGGCCTAACTAAAGTTCTCAAATACAACAAGAAGTTATTATGCCCTATTTTCTTGTCAAGTGCAGTTCTTTTGCTTTATCATATTTTGATCATGCTACTAAGGAGTCAGCAAACATGGAAGCTCTCAGGCTCCACACATTGCCGAAAAGGAAATTTGATCTAGACAAGGTGGCATATAACATCACTACTGCAGTAAAGCTCAAGCAATACAACCATGATGATAACGATTTTGAAGATTTATTATAGTCGGCCCAATCCTTCAAATAAGCGTTTGAATGGGCTAAAGCAATCCTATGTCTTGAAGGTTTTGATAAATTTCGGGAATCCAGAAATGAAAGGCTCGAAGTAATCCCAATGCACTTATTGAACATTAAAGATAAGCCCACACCCAGTATGACTGTTAATAGTGAAGGACCTAATTCTCAGGTAGATTCTCAGATAAATATTGATAAAACACCAGATATAGGGAAGGACCGAGACATAGATAATATAGCTGAGTCCAGTAGGAAGTCAGCTGAAAAACAAGTTATGAGCACCCCAACTACAGAAATTAGTTTAGAGGTCAAAGGCAGTAGTATGGAGTAGGAGTGGGATCAGTTTAATCAAAAACTGCAAGACACTCCCAAAATGACAAATACCCAAGAAACAATGGAGTGTAAAACTCCTCTACATGTTCAAGAGAATACAGAGCCCAAGTCTTTGGACGAGCAGTTCAAATCCATGGATGAGCAGTCCAAGCCTATGGATGAGTAGGCAATAACATCCTAGCAGAATGAGATTATCCGTGCTCTGCCCACATCAGAGATTGTCTTGAAGGTGATCGAAATTCTGCCACTTGATGTGTTCTACAGCCCGCTCCACAAGGCTATGGTTAGAAGACAAAGGAAAAAGAAAAGGGTAGAAACACCCAAGCTCCCACCTGGAAATGAGCTAATGGACATAGTTTGGAAGGACATTCCTTTCAACCCAACTGAGAACTTAACTAGATTGTCACAGTTCATGGGAGCATATGCAACGACCACCATGGACAAAGCTACTGAAGTCTCTACTTTATTAAGGGAAAAGGAGGAGAGGATTGCACAACTCGAGCAACAACTCGAAGCAGAGAAGACAAGTGTGATTAGGAAAGCAGCTAAGCAACTTTCCCAATTGCAACAGAGCATGGAGGTCCTCAAAATAAGCCATGAATATGATATATTGGCTAAAAACATGCAACTCCAAGAATTACAACATGCCATGGAAAGATATAAGGATGTCCCTACTACTGAGGAGTTTGTTAAAGAGGCGTTGGAACTAAATTACCTCCTGATGAAACAACAAGAACATGTCTACCAAAATATGTCACGTATTACTCTTTATCTGGCTACTAGCGATCATCTAACAGACAAGGAAATCTACCAAAGAACTGAGTTCACTGATCTAAACACAAAAATATTAGAGTTCATTGAATGGCAGGAGACAGAGGATGGAAGGAAATCCAATCTGCCTGAGATAGAGGAGACACACAAAGACATTCTCTTCACAGATTGGGAAACAAGAATCAAGCAAGCTGAGCTAGTGGTGGCAAGGGAAATTGGTGTATCAAAGAATATAATCAAGGCAGTGAACCATACTCTATTTTCCACCAACCTGGTAAAGGAAGGTAATAAAAAAGAAATGCCTGATTTAGGTGCTTTGCATAAAAGTTAGAAGGAAAAGGCAGAGGCTAAAAAACAAGCAATCACAAGATTGACCAAAACCTATTGGGATTTGTATTGGAAATACCTTGTGAAGCTGCATAGCCAAATCATGACCCTTAACTGCTCAATTCATTCGACTCAGTGGATGTTGCCACCTCTCAATGATGTGATTTTCATAGGACAACTCAGGACACATTTTGGGGCACCTCCTCAACTGAAACCAATGACCGATATATGATATTTGAAGGACAAGCTGGCAAACAACAAATCATCTTCTTAGTTCTACTCATCAAGCCACTGTTTATTTTTAGAGTTAGTTGACTAGTTAGGAGGAAGGTTGTTTGAAACCTCCTCAAATTTTGTATAATCTATATTTGCACATTAGTTAGAATAATATTTATACCCTTCTCATGCATTTAGGGAAGGGTCCAGAATTTTATCAAAAGCATTTGCAAAGAATGCATTATTGTAAGTTTGTGAATGCTTTGGTGAAATTATGGAACATGATCATTTCTTTTAGATATTAGACTACTTTCCTTTGTTGATGCACTATTGTGTTCTTGAGATATAATTTGATTTGAAGAAAGGATTTGATCCATGTCATTACTCAAATGAGTAGAACATCACACATATGGTACTATTATCTTGTATGATTGATTCTGTTTTTATTTAATTAGTGACAACACTTTATTCTCATGAATTGTATGTGAGATTTATCCTTTCTGTTAAGCGTTAATTGCACTATTGTATGATGTCTACTGAAATTGTTGATTTTCATATACAATTCATCATATATGCGATATATTTTATAAATTTATTTGACTAACTATTTAGTCAAAGAAATTATCTTATACACTATCATCTTTGTTTATGCGTGAATGATCTTTATTATCACATGTTAAGAATATATATTTGTAGATCGCATACCATACAAAAACACCCGGGTTTATATTAGAATAAGTCAGTTAGATATTTTCATAATAGAATAGATCATTTTGGATTATCATTATTCTATTGCAATCACTCATGAACCACCCACTCTCATCTTAAAACCCACACTGGGAAACTGGCCCCATTTTCCCCAGTCGGAGCCACCACTTTAAATGGAAAAGGAGTTGTCTTAAGGTACAGACCGAGTGGTTATCCCCCATGTTGGGGAAACAGAAACCTGAAGCCACAACAGTTTGATAACTTGAATGTTTTGTATGGGTGTGAAAAGGTTATACATGTGCAACAATGCATAAGTGTAACACATTGTGATGAAAATTTAAATTTGTGAACCAACAACGATGTGTCATATGTATGTGTGCATTGGTGCCAGTGAAGTTGTGTTTGATAATGCACCGAAGGCAGCGCATGACTATGTTTTGGGTGCATCGATGATTTTTTTTAATTGAATGTTATGTCTCCATATTTATAAATAATTTTTTTCATTTAATAAAAAAATATTATTTTCTGTATGAGGCTGATGTATTTTATAAGTCAATCATGTAACAATGACGTCTGTAGAGGGAGAAACAACGGGAGCAGGAGAAAATGGAAGACCCATACAATATGGTCTGACCATGGGTGGCTAGAGAGAGAGAGAGGGATTTATATCCTCGCCCTATTACTGCAGTGAACCGAGCTCCCTTAAGGAATGTAGGCCTCCTAAAGTACTATGAGGAGGCTACATCCTTGAAGGTGCCCTATGTCTTATTGGTGCATATGATCCATTGATGGAGTGCCCAAGAGTAGGGTTTCCGTGTTGGTCCTAAGCCGTGGTATAGGTCCTTTGAGGAGGAAATAACTTTATCACTGGCCTATCTAGGAGAGGGGAGGATTTTCTCCAGTTCCTTGATGTCCTCCATGGGGTTGCAACTGAGACTCAACTTGCATACATATTTTTAGGTGCATGGTAGACAACTACAAATTTATTCTTTTCCTACATAAGAGCTTAGGTGCATCTCATTATTCGTCACCACCATTCCACACTATAGTAGTGATGGAAAACACATTAGTTACCCTATTTTGTTTTATGTTGATTCTTTAATTCAGAAGCCACGTTGTATCAGATGGTCTACCATTTTTTTGATGTAGTTTTGTATGAATTTAGATATATGTCATGTATTGAGAGATGGGAGGGTGACCTTCCCTTTCACTTTACAGAATTTTTGTTCATTTTTTGAGAGGTTTCCAAAGGCGAGGCCTACACTTGACTGTTGCCCTCCTAGGCCTATCATTGAGGTCTGGATGTGCATGTGGGGGAAAATGATACCCAAGATGAGCCTGCCGGAATATCCAACCAAGATTTCCATTGAGGCACTAGCACTACTGGCCAATGAGGATGACCATGCATTTGTTGCGTTGGCGTTTTCGTACGTGAGGTTTGATTGGAGACAATGTCCCAACACTCTCTTCACACCGTCTGAGCCTCCAAATGATAGAGGTAATATTAATGTTTTCTTTAGATTAATCTAGCTTTATTTGATTGTTTAATTAATTAGAATAAAATTTATTCTAGCACGTTCTTTAACTTGTTTTATTAAAATTTTTAATGAAATTGTCTAATTATTGTTGTGTACTGTATATTTTGAAGACATCAACACATTTGATGGGGACATTTCTCTTCCCCCACCAAATGGAGGAGATGAGGAGATGGGCGAGGCCCAAGAGGGTGAGGCAGTATATTGACAAACTTATATCAAACTTTTAAATATGAAATTGCATGCAAAATGAATTACTTTAAAAAAATGTAAATATATTTTTATACATTACAAAGTTTAGTATGGTTGAAACTATGATTGTAAAATTATGATAAATATTATTCTATTTCTTATATAGTTCACTGATATTCAGTCTAACTTAACTAGTAAAATATTTCAATACTCACAAGGAAAAAATAATTAAAGGTAAGAAAATTTAGTTAGTTTTTAATAAGACAAAAATGTGTAACTCATTCAATTTTTAATAATAATGATAAATTATTCAAAAATACAATTTAACCAATTCAATATTGGTTTATCAAATTCAATCTACCGTTAAATTTAAAAGACTTAAGTCAATTTTTTTTATAATTAATTTAGGTTTAACATAACTTAAAAAATTATATTTTTATAAAATTTAATTATTACTAAAGTTATGATATTTTCAAGCAA
>APFE030449123.1:28520-49503 GCA_000404065.3 Pinus taeda | reverse complement strand
TAAATTTAATATTTAAAATAAGGCTTGTAAAGTTCTTATAGTTGGGGATTTGCTCTAATGGAAGTTCTCCCTTAAAGAGGCAAGTGAATTCTTTTATAGTAATAAAGATATAACATTCTGGTGCTATTTTGGTTCTTTATTTGCTATTGTACTGGTTTAAATTTAACTCTTTTAATAATAAATTTGAGTTAAATAGTACAAAAATGATACTATATTAATTTAAACTTTTAAAAAATAATATATTTGATTATTTCTTAATGGAAAACTCAAAAAATATTATTTTCTCCACATACTTATCATGAGATAGTCACTAATATTCATGTTTTCATAAAAATAGATATTTATTTTACATAATCTAAATACAAAAGAAAAATGCATCACCAGGTTTATTTGAAAGTCAAAGCAATTCCTCTTAATCACTATCACATTATTTATCATTTAATTCTTAGCTATAAAATATTTATTAATTCAACTTCTATTATAATTACCATTGAAAAGAAAAGTCAAAGTTGTTCCATTATCCATGAAGAAAAAATAAAACCTCTCATGCATCCATGTAAGCCCATTTGTTTCTCTTATGGTCCATACAAAATGTAATCAACATTTTATACATGCATAAGACATCCTTTTAGTTTACATAATGTTGTAAGAATTGTAATTTAAATATAGTTAACATGTCTTTACCTCCCATGTCAAGAATTTAATCTTACATATTAATACACAATTTTTCATTGTTAAAGTCTTCATAGAGTTATCACTACATGATGATTTACATTGACTTTGAACTAAACAAGAAGTAAAAACATGTGAACTCAGAAATAAACTAATAAGTATTTAAATTGAGACTAAATATTCAATGTTATTTCTAAATTCGCTATTTTCTTCTCATTTTCCAATTTGAGAAGGATTTTGACCTTGAATCCTTATTATCATAGATATTGTTCACAATTGAAAATACTTAGTTTTAAGTTTAAACATGCTTCCACTGCAAAAAAATGTGAAAAATTGTTTGTGAATGTTACCAATTATATTATAAAATGCCCACAAGACGAATAAAAAAACACTATAATTAGTGAAATAAAGAAAAGAAAAACACACAACAATAGTATAAATGATGAAATAACAAAAGTACACATCATTCTCCATTGTCATCACCCTAATTATCTTCCTCGCTTGGCATGATAAAACTATTGTTCTCAAAAAAATGTTTTGATCTAGTGTCATGTCTTCATATGAACCACCAATCCCTATCCAACACATCTAGGTTAAAAAACACCTAGTTGCAGTGTTTTGGGAAAACATAAGACTCCCTAGCTTCATGCCACATATTTCTAGAGTTGATAGATATTAGCCCACTATTGCAATGTTCCCTTACATTATTCCAATCAAAGGTGCCCCACCACTTTCACCTAAAAATAACACATTGGAACAAAGAGAAGCCCACTTAAATGATCTCTTGTATCTTTCCAATGTAACCTAACGTCCCTTACATTAGGTTTTGATCGTAGTGGCTAGCACAACTAGATTGGTCGAACTCGAATTCCACTCCATAGTATTCTTTCATGCATCCATCATTGAAAAAATTCGTGTGAAAATTATGTCCATATGCGCACATAGATGAGAACAAATGCTCCTATAACAAAGTGAAAAAATCATAGTGTTGTGTGTCTAATAACCCGGACATAATTAAAAATATAAAATATATATAGATGTTACAATTCAAAGGCGTAGTATGAAGTTAAAAATGTACAAAAAGAGATTATAATTATTGAGTTGCTGCACCCAATCCCTATATTTAGTGCATCCTCTTCAGTACGTCAATAAAGACCAGATGCACCATATTTCTCTCTGACTTGATCACAAACCCAACTATTAGGGCATGTCATTGGCATATTATCTTTTAAATGATCAGGATACAACACACTTCTACCATTCAACCATTTGAATTATTTTCTGTCATTGTCCCATGTCCTTATCTTATATTCGTACAATGTGACCCACAGTTGTGTCACTTCCATATTGTAAAGAATGAATTTGTCGATGGCTTCAATTTCTGAATTCGCTGATGAAATCAAACCAACATATATATATATATATATATATTATATATTATATATATATCTATAGATATATATATGATATATATAATATAGCTGAAAAAAATAAGGGAGTTATGAGCTCCTGAGATACATTAAGTGCTGATGGCAGCTTGGATCAAAGGAGTTACAAAACAAACATCTCTCCTTGATCCTTCTCCTACTTGTTCTACTTTTAAAGATACCTGAACTACTGTAGATTCTTACATATTGGAACAACCAAAATTGACATTTGCAAAGCATTTTTAATCTATTTCTATATGACTAATTTGCCCTGCAGTAGATTCCTCCGGCTTTTGATCCGCTCTTGCTTGCTTGGCACTTGAGGAACTTGGGGCTGCATTGTTGCATTTGTCCATCATATATTGCAGGATCGAAATCGACTCTTCCGCATGACTACACCTGTTTGACAAATGGCTGAACTGTTCATGAAGTGAAGAGACCCTATGCAGGAAGAGGTCAATTTATGCTCGGTATTTGTCGTTAATGATGCGATTCTGGTCTTCAATTCTTGTTTCCAAAATCCTCAGCTGGTTCTCTAAAATACGCTGCTGAGCCCTGACTTCTTCTAACTCAACTTGCAGTCCGCACAATGCAGAAAGTCTTCATTGCGAGCCATAGTTGTTGCTGAAGATGGGGAGAATAAGGGACAAATGCGCACTAGGATTGGGTGCCCAATAATACAGTTCACAATGCAGGAGGCAGAGTTTCTAGAAGCAAAGACGACAAAGAGTCTGAGAGCAACATAACGCACAGATAGATTCTTTAAGGCCTGAATCCACTTGGAGACAGAGGAGGGGGAGAGGTGAGGAACAGTCTGATGATCTGTGCGAAGGATGGCTGTCCAGAGATTCAGTCCGCAGCATGGGAGGCAGAGGCTTTCCCAGAAGCAGGAGTGACAAATCGATGTGTAACACAACACACAAAGAGATACCTGAGGACCTGAATCCTCTTGGAGACAAAGCGGGCGATGAAGAAAAGAACAATATGATGCGCTGGTGATTGAAAGGGGGAGGGGAGATATAAGGGGAGACTCAAGAGGGGAGAGGTGGGAAAAAAGGGAACCGGTCACGGGGCAAGAGAGGAGATCCTGAGAGAGGTGTGGGAAGACCAGAGAATTGTCCTAGAGAATCCGTGAAGCAGGTCTAAAAAGATAGATGCCGGCGGAGCTGTTGGGATTGATGAGATTGATGAGTTTTTTAGGCAGATCGAATCTTTACCATATCCTTCTGCAGATTGCAATCTTGTTGAAAGCCTGTGGTGTCTGATTCTGATCCTTTCTGTCAGTGCTATTTGATTTAGAGATGAACAAATTATTTTGGTTCATGGCAAGGGGTGATGGGTCTCCTCGGAATTGCAGCACAGGCTGCCTAGTGACCTTTCATATGCTCTGTTGGCGTAACTGTCGATCTGCTTATTAAGATTGTGAAGGATATGGTAGTATTGCATATTGTCCATTGTTTGATGCAGTATTTTGTTGCGCCTATTGATTTGCTGAAGAAGAGTGTTGGGTGAGTCCTTCTAGTGAACCATGAGGTGGATGACAATAGAGGAATCCCCAAAGATCTTTGCTGATTTTATCCCCAGTTTGCCTAACTGAGTTAGACCCTGAAACAGGGCTAGTGCTTCAGCTCTATTATTCGAGACCTTCCCTAGACCCCACTCATAATGGAGGATGCGTTCCCCGTTGGCGTTGATGATCAGTCCCCTTGCTCCGGCTGTACTGGGGTTTGATTTAGATGCCCCATCGAGAAAAAGATAGAAGCAATTGCAATTTTGTATCCAGTTGGCGAAATCCTCTTCTTTTAATCTAACTTTCCAGGAACTGGTTTCTACCCTGCTTTGTTCATCTGTCATGCTACCTTTCTGTACATTGTGATTTTTTTCCATATGTAACTTATGAAATCTTGCTCTTCCACAATATACTTTGTTGCATCTATCTTTCCTGTGGTTTTGATTGAAATAGTTTCCAGGGCGAGAGTTTTGGCCTTGCTGCATATTATTCTTGTAATTGAGTTATTGTCTTGGAATATTTTCCGATTTCTTGCTAGCCAGATTCGCCATAGCAAGGTATAAGGGAGAGTGTTCCATACTCTCTTCACCAGGTTGCTTCTTTTTTCTTTCCAGGGGCAACATTTTCTCCATTTGTAGATTGCCTCAGCTTTGGAATGCTGAGGGTCCCAAAGTAAATTACCTGTGGAAGACAATCTTTTCCAACAATCGACAACAAAGGGGCATTCTACGAATAGGTGATGCATCGTTTCTTTGGTATTGCAGCAGTTGGGGCATCTGGATGGGCCGTTCATGCCTCTTTTTTTTAGGTTATCTGCAGTTAAGATTTTTCCTTTCAGCAGAAGCCATATGAAAATTTTTGTTTTTGGAAGTGCCTCTGATCTCCAAACTATTTTCCAGTGGTTCCATAAATTCATCGAAAAGGTGCTGTTGCATAGGTATTGGTGGCCTGCTTTGACTGTATAATTTGTTCCTGTTGAATCCCAACAAAATCCATCCCTCTCATTTTCCTTGATGGGGGATTTACTGTGGAGGAGAGTCTTAAGATAGCTAAGGCTAGGCTTTAATTCACTGGGAATTTCTGGGAAGGACCATCTTGTCCAGGCGTGGGAATAAGGGTCCCAACTGGAGATTTGAGCCAGATGATGGATGCCCCTATTGTTAAGAAACTTAATGACGGGTATGGCCTCTTTATGCATGATTATGGGTTGTTGTCCTAGGATTTTATCAGTTCCAATGTTGATGTTGGCTCCCCCCCTGGTACTTTAGAAATATTTTGGATCATAAGAGGGAGGGATTTTTTGCATAACCGCCAGATTTTAGTGGAGTCTCGGTTGGGAATATTGGAGTCAAAGAGTTGCTGCTTGGGGAAGTTTAGGTATTTGGTCTCCAGCACTCTTTTCCACAACGATGAAGGTCCTGATATAAATCTCCATACAATTTTCGCACCAAAAGCCATATTTAAGAACTTTGGCGATCTAATACCGAGGCCTCCTCTATCTTGAGTTTGGATGACATGTTTCCAGTTGACTAAATTAAACTTGCTTTTGTCGTTCTTCCCTCCTTGCCAAAGGAAGTGGCGTAGAACAACTTCCAATTTTGTGGTGAAAAATGGCAGGAGCTTGATAGAGAGAAAAATGGTAAAGAGGAAGGGAGGTGATACCTGACTTGAGAAGAATAACGTGGGCTGCTGGGTTGAGCCATAGTGATCCCCATTGCTGCACTTTCCTCTTTACCTTGTCAATGATTCCGTTCCAGGTTCCAGCCTTCAAAGGACCTAAACTCATTGGCATGCCCAGGTAGGAGAAATGGGTCCATTCTAGATTTCATGTGACACCAAATATATTTGTGATGCTATGGATAACCTGATTTGAAGTGTTCCAACCATATATACAAATTTTGAGCTGATTGACCAAGCCTCCAAAGTACCCCATAAATTGGTCAAGGAGTTTCTTGGATCACCTTGCTATTGTGGTGGAGGCTCCTCCAATTAACAAGGTATCATCATCCAAAGCTTGACTGAAGGATTCTGCCATGAGGATGAAGAGGTAGGGGGAGAGGGGACAGCGATGTCTGAGACCCCCGGAAGATTGGAATGCTTCACCTGGTCTACCGTTAATCAGGGGGGAAATCCAGGGCCCAGAGATGCAGGCAACAATAATATTAATGAAGGGTGTCTCGAAACCCATCTTTTTTAGGACAACTATAAGGAAGGAGTGCCTTACTCTGTCGAAGGCATTAGCCAGATTGAGCTTAAGGACAAATCCTTTTTCCTTCCTGGATAGACTCGAATGTATGACTTCTTGAACAAGGAGAATGGAATCAGTGATTTTCCTATTAGGCAAGAAACCTCCTTGATTTTTAGATATCAGGGAGGGAAGGAGGGGTTTAAGTCTGGAAGCTAGAATTTTGGTCAGAATTTTATAGGAGGAATTGCAGAGGGAGATGGGTCGGAATCTGGAGAGAGAAGAGGGTCGGTTTTCTTTGGGTATGAGGGAAAGAAAGGTGGCATTGGTGAACCCTCATATTTTCCATTTCTTTGCGCCATCGAATCATCTTGATCAGGTCCTTTTTTATAAGAGTCCAGAACACCCTGTAGAAGTAGATGGGGAATCCATCAGGCTCGGGTGCCTTATTAGGATGCAGATTCCAGATTGCTCTTTTGATTTCCTCTTCTTCAATTTCCTTGCTAAGGTTTTCGTTCATCTCCTTAGTGACTCCTTTGGGTAAATGCTGGAGAAAATCGGAATAGTCTTCTGCCCCTTTGGTTTCAGTTAAGAGATCTCTATAATGCTTGGAGGCAGCCTTCCTTATGGTCTCTTAAATGCTGTGCAGATTTCCTTCGTTGTCCAAGATTGTGCTTACATTGTTCCTGAGCTTTCAAGCAGTGGCCTGTTTATGAAAATAGGCTGTATTTTTGTCTCCTCCTTGGAGCCATAATTGTCTAGATTTTAAGCGCCACTTGGTTTCTTCCTCCCTATTAATGTGACTTAGCTGTGCATATAATACACTTTCTTGCTCCTTGGTTTGTTGCGATAGGCCATGTTCTTCGATCCTTAATTGCACACCCTCTAAATCACTCTTGATTCTCTTTTTGATCTCCTCTGGCTGCTGGTAATTTTCTTTGGCCCATTCTTTTAATACCTGTTTGGTTCTTTTTAATTTGGTTTCCCAAATGAAGCCTAGCGAACCTTCTACATGCTGGCTCCAAATCTTCTAAACGATTTCTTTGACTGCTGGAATCCAATTCCAAAGGGGATTCTATTTAAAAGGGATAGGGCCGAGGGGGCAGTGGGTTTCCAAAGTTAGAGTAATAGGGTAGTGATCAGAAGCAGAGGCATTGAGGATGTTGGCATATCCTACAGAGAAGGAAGAGAGGTACGTGATGTTGACAAGGAATTTTTCGAGCCTCTCCATTATGTTGCCGATGCAAATCCTGCGGTTACTCCAGGTATACTTGCGATTTTTGGGTACAACATCAACTAATTCATGTTCCTGAGTGATAGTCTCCAGATGGCCTCTGAAGGGATCTGGAGCGAAAGATCCTCCCCTTTTTTCATTGGCATGCAAGACCAGGTTGAAGTCACCTGCTACTATAATGTTTGTGTTTAGTTCCCCATCAATGCTTGTCTTCAGATCGTCCCAGCAGATTTCCTTTTCTCTATAATGGTTGGGGACATAAACATTGTATATGATTACTGTTTGACTTCCTGTTTTGCTGTCAAGTGAGGTTCTGATCCAATTTTGGTGGAGATTTGTTGAGGTGCAGTTCCATTTACTGTTTTCCCAAATGGTGACAATTCCTCTGGAGGCTCCTCTTGAATCACTGATGCATCCTAAATATTGTTTTTTCTGATCTATAATTCTTCTCATTTCCTGCTAGTCTTGTTTTGTCTCCTGTATCAACATGATTTCTGGCTTTTCATTATGGATTAGGTCTCTAAGGGAAGCTATTTTAGAGGGGTGCCCTAAACCCCTGTTGTTCCAAGATAGGATTTTCATCATTAGATATTGGGCATGCGGAGAGGTGCTCGCCTCTCTTGATCTTTGTGGCTTGTCTCTTTCTCTTGATTCCCCAAAATGAAGGATTCTATTGGAGTTTGTGTGCCCATGGCTATGTCCTTCTGGGCATTCTCATCCCTATGTTGTTTAGCTGATTTTTTGCCAGGTCCCAGTTTTTTGTAAGTGTCACTGGTTGTTCCATGCTCTTTCAAAGAGCTTCTGGTAATCCTTGATGGAGGGGGTTCGAGGGGAGTCTGTGATGAGATGATCTGGGATAGGTGGTGGTCAAGAGGCTCAGAAGGGGGATTTTCAGGGGGAGAATCGAGAGTGGAGAGGACAAGAAAGGGGTTGGAAGAGGAGGGGAGGGGTGGATCAGGCGGGAGGGGAACAAATGGAGAGGGTGAGGAGGAGGAAGGTCGTAGAGCTAAGGGTCCAGGGTTATCAGTTTCCAAGGTAGGCTTGGAAGGAGGAGCTGATTTCTTCTTTTTGACTGTTTCCCAGTGACCTTCCCGCTCGTCACTCTCTGCATTAACAAGTTTAGTACATCTATTAGCAAAGTGTCCGTATTCGTGACATACCTTACATTTGAATGGTATCTGCTTGTAATCCAGTTGTTGGACATGGCTCTAGTCGTCCACATTCAGCTTTATTGCTTTAGGCAGTCCTCTACCTAGATCCACTTCGACACAGATCCTTGCGCAAGCTTGCATGTTGTCCTTTGGCTCTCTACGATCGATATATTTGCCTACAACATTCCATATGGTCCGAACAGACTCATCTCCCTAACAGTGGAGAGGGAGGTGAGGGAGATGGACCCAGACCGGAACAACACTGGGGATATCCAACTCCGGATCAAAATCTGGAGTCCATTTATTGAGATAGAGGCCCCTAGAGTCCATGAAGTACGGCCCGTTCCTGAATATCAAATCCTTGTCCTCTTTGGATTCGAAATGGAATGTATAGTACCCTTTTCCACAAAACCTAATTGATATTTTCCCTTGGATCTTGTCTGACCAGTTTCGTTCGACCCATCTTTGAACTGTTCTTGGAGAAGGCCAAAGGCCTGTAAATTGTCCTATGAGACCTTTTTCAACAAGAGATAGTGCTGCCATGCGAGGAAGGGTTGGAGGCAGCTGAACTTCCTGAAGAACATCTAATTTCTTGACAAATTTCGAGATTGCAGGTCTGGGGCGCTGAGGAGGGAGGGATTTCACTAGATCTGAAAAGGCTTTTTGAGGATCGGGTTCCTCCCTAGGAGAATTCGGGAGGGCCATGGCAGGGGGCTAAGGCCCAGGCCGCTGCGTAGCTGGTTGAGATCGATCGTAGGGGGCATGCTCAGGCAGAGGGCGCGCGCGCGCACACACACACACACACACACACACACACAGATATATATATATATATATAATATATATATATAGAGATCAAAATATGCATTAATATGAAGTTCAATGTGAGTAATTACCATGTAATAATTTGAAAAATGATAAGCTTGCACTTACTCTTTATCATGCACCTCTTTCCATTCATTTTGAGAAGCTCCCATTCTTTTGGTATTCATCCCTTTCGTCATCCAAAATAGTCACACCTAGTGTGTTGTCAATTTTCTTGATGTACTCACTGTCATAATATAAAGACTCATACATTATATACTCCTTTGCCATAAATCCCTTGGGTTTTTCCCTTCGTCGAACAAAACCTTTCAATTTATTCATGTACTTCTCTATGAAGAACATCAAATGACAAGAAACAACCCTAACTAATTCAACCTCATCTACTAGGTGAATTAAAAGATGAACCTGCAAGTCCATGAAATTCGTTGACAATTCCTTCTAAAATATACAAACAATCTCAACTATCTCTTGACACTACCATGGAATGCTAGCCATATGAATCTACTTTGATGTTATCCAATGTAAAAATGTAGATAATTTAGATATGGCACATCATAGGTCTTGGGGTAAGTCATGGTTCACACACACGCACATGAGCGAAGGATAATGGAAATTTATAGTAAATACTACATTATACAAAAATTAATTATAAAATATCCCCTTACATAAAAATCAATAAATAAATAATAAAATCATGTTTTTGACATACATACTCTTAAAAGGTTCAAATGGTCATGCAATTTCAACCTCAACAAACGATCTTCCACAATGAAACAACATTGTAGTGAAGACCCATATAAAGAAGACACCCTCACACTCATTATAAATTCCTTTGCTAAAGAAAGATCATATTTCTTTAAAATCCATGGGACATCACCTTCTTTGAAAGACCAAGAGGGACCAACCTCTCCTCTAGTTTCTTGTCTTGGCCAATGTTTCTTGTCTTGAAGAAATAATATCTCTCCTAAAAATCAATGTGTCACTTTATTTCAATGATATGTGCCTTCATAAAGAATACGAAACATTTTTAAATATATGCATGGGATCTAGTATGTGGGAAATCTTAAGATGCTCCTAATATGGGAGCTCATAATAGACAATTTTCCTTTTCATCTTGATGGGCAATTTCTCAACATAGGTGTCGAAGAATTCTGGATCATCGAACATAAGCTCCCCATTTGAATCAAACATTTCTGCAAATTTCTCCTCCTTCTCTCTCTCATATTCTCTAAGCCATTTAGCTGATGTCATCATTGTAGGCCTTTGGGTTCTCTTAAGGTTACCATTGAAAGTGGATGTTTCTCTTCTGTAAGGGTGTTCTTTTGGGAGGAATTCCCTGAATCAGTCATATACTAGCTTTCATATGTGGTCAGACCACCTAGCCTTCAGAGAAGGTCCACAACATTTACATCCATGATACCCTTTTGTTACAACACTTGCAAAATTATTGTATACAGACTGACACGTTAGCGACCATGAAGATCAAAACAATTGCAGTGAATTAATTTAATATGTGAAACAAAATTGTTATGTATATAAACAAATTAATAAAAATGTAATTTACTATAGAAAACTCCTAAGCCTGGATAATCATGTATGTTGTAAGCACATTTTCCATACAACGTAAAACTCCTCTATGTTGTGATGGGTCTTGATACATCGAACACATGTATCCCTTCCCACAATTCCTTCAATTCATCTACCAATGGTTGTAAGTAGACATCCATATTCTTCACTTGTCTTCTGCCAGAGATTATGAGAGCAAACATAAGATGTTCATTCTTCATGGACAACCATGGGGGGGTATTGTATTGTTATTGATCACTGCTACAGGCCAAACAAAATAGTTGGTGTTTTGGAGGGAAATTGGGTTGATGCCATCCATGGATATGCTGAGTCGTAGACTTCATACTTCATCCTTGAAATTTTTAGGCCATGTATCCTTTATATGCTCCATGACTGTTGAATCTGTTGGGATTCACATAACTCCTGAATCACTTCTGTGTGAGGCACACCATCCCTACAACATAGCCAATTATTTGCAATGAAAGTGCCTTTGAATCCTTGAGATTATAGGCATGTGTCAATATCTTAGGAGGAGGACCATGTGATTTACCCATTTTTTTGAATTACAATACTTGTTATGTCCACATTTCAGACATATCTCTTTGTCTGCATATTCTCCTCTATATAGAAAACAATCATTCATACATGCATGATATGATATATACTCAACACCCAATATTTTCAAAAACTACTTTGCCTCTTCACAACTACCCAACAAGACATTATCACTCAAAATAACCTTATCTTTGAATAACTTTCAGTTGGTGGGGATTATAATTGTACAATGTCAATAGTTTAACATTCTTGAAATCAACCATTTTTAATGTTGATTATGTGACAAGATTTTTTAAAATATAAGGGGGTGGATTGATCATGCATGTGAATTACCTCAAGATATCTGAAAAGCATGCATTCGACATGCCAAAGTTTTCTTTCAAATTGTACAACAACATCGTTGTCCTGAGCTGAGTAGACTTTAACTTGCTGCTAGGTCCAAAGAGAGGGGTGGTTGAAGCAAATTTCAGGCTTTCGAATAAGGTGTCATTGATATGAGAATCATTCCCTTGCTCATCATTATGGAATGCATCTAACAAAATTGCCTCCATGGAAGTTGTATACCATAAGTAATCATCCATACCAACTTCTATTTGATTGCCTCCATTGCCAACTTGTGATGAAGAAATACTATTGCTGTAGTCATTCCTAATTGTTGAATCTAGACGTAGTGGGAATTGAATAGGTGGTTGATTCAAACATTCTTTTTAAACTTCATCTTCAAGTCTTTCTCTTAATGCAACCTTCTCTCAAGTTGATGTTGTAGTGGGGTGCATCGGAAGATGGTAGGTGGGTCGCTCATCATCACTAGAATCTTAATTTAAAAAAATATTGAACATCATTAGTACAATATCAATGATATTATTAAGAATGTCAATGCAATTGGTTTGTTGAAAATACATTATACCAAACAAATATTACCATTGTTGGTCCAGTATTGTGGCTGAGAGATGCCATGTAATAATTGGCAGGGTGAAGAGGTTTCCCATTTTCATCTACCAACTTCTTGCGATATGCTGCTCCTGATAATAACTTCTAATGTTTTTGAAATGGAAGAATATTTTCTGCGTTTGAACTCAATTCTCAATCTGGATCTTGCAAATTTGGATACATTTTTATTCAAATTGACATGGATTAAAAAAAAGTAAATTCAATTAGATAATCGAAATATAAATAAAATATGAACTTATTGGAGATGGAAAAGGAGAACTCCATGAAGGACTTTGACCAACAATATGGAATGGGTTGGAATTTGAAGAATTGGCCATTTGATATTATTGATTTTTTGTCCCTACATTTGAGAAAAATCATAAATAAAATTTTGTGTGCATATATAAAATTAATCTCGAGAACCATGTAACCACAATATGAATTTCAATATAGCTTTTGAAACCATTTTTCAAGAAGAAGGTGACTTTAAGCGGAAAATGTATACTAAGAACTACTGTAATTCATGTGGATGCGTCCTAAAGGATAATTTGAGATTAATATGCAATTTTATGTGAAAATAAAATTTTAAACAACTTTTAAACCATACCAGTGCGATTATCAAAACAAAGCACATTGACAAATTTAAATATTACCGACACCGAGGTGTTTAAATAATACCCACAACGGTTTTTGGCATTCTGAAAAAAATATGTTATCATATCAGTGCTCTTGTACAAAAACACACTAATGTGTTTAAAAAAAAACAACACCAATACGCCCTTGTTTCCGGATTTTAGAAAATAAAAATGAATTCAACCATCTCGGTGCTCTTATAACATTTATAACACCGATGATTTTAAATACAAACCACATTGTTGTGTTAAAAAAATTATTCACATTGTTTCGGGATTTCAAAAATAAAAAATAGAAATGTATCATGTTGGTGTGTTGGAAAAATTGGTGCCCTGACAATGTTGATGCACTTTCCTTATAAACGCACCGTCCGCTTGATTATTGAACACATCGATGTTCAAATAAATTAAAAAAACTACGTTTTTTGTTTTCTTTTTTCTTTTTTTAAAATTCAAAAACGAGCTGCAATTGATTTTTCGAAATCTAATTTCATAGTCTTTTAAATAGTAAAAGGTTATTCATTATTTCATTATTTTTTTTCCAAAATTTCAAGGGAGTGATTTGCAAGAGAGACATACCAAGAGCACTATGCAACAACATAATACTTTGGAGCAACATAACTATTCAATAGATTAGAAGTTGAAAGGCATGGTGATTCACTCAAAACCTTGCATACTAAAGTTTTTAAATTTCATTGTTTATTTTGCTAATAAAAAAATTTACAATTTTGTTAGGGTTTACTTAAAAGAGAGATCATTTGCAAGATTTTGGGCATGGAATCCCCCCCAAGGCATGTTTTGGGGCTTAAAGCCCAAGTTTTGACCAAGTCCTTTGTAAAGACTCCACGATTTGGGGGCGCAGAGCGCGAAGTCATAATAGAGTCACAGGGTTGTCCGCCCTTGTCTTTGCAATGTAATGTCGGCTGGATAGACCTACCCATGGTTCATGGACCATAGGATTGTATAAATAGAGTGAGGCTCTAAGTGTAGAAGAAAAGGAATCAAGAAGATATAATAGAAGCATGATGAGTCTAAGAGATTGAGTTGAAGTGTAAAGTGTCTCTTTGGGTCATAGAGTAGGAGTAGGCTTTGCAGTTGAGTGCGTAGAGGCCTAGTAGTCCGTAGCTGAGTGCGCGGACCTCTACAGCTAATTGTGAAGGGCAGGTTGAGTCATAACTATGGGAAGAATTAATAAAGATAAGTTTTATCATATATTTATGTATGTTTTCCTGTTTAATGTATTATTTGGTATAGATTGAAATTGTATTGTTTATTTTCTGTGTGAACTCATATGAATGTGTTGTATAAATAAATATAACATAAGGCAACCATTTACGTGAAGATAACTAATTGGTGTAGAAAGATAAGTAAGATATCATGTGTGACTTAGGGAAATATCATAGAGCGCTGCTCAAGTAGCGTGAAAGCTCCATAGCCCCCGGGTAAGGCTGTGCAAAGGCAAGTATATCAGGGCAGGGAAGGGCACGAAGTAACCTGCACAAAGTTGAACTGGTCCAAGTTCACGCAGGTTACTTCACGCCCTTCCCTGCCCTGATATACTTGCCTTTGCGCAACCCTACCCAAGGGCTGTGGAGCTTTCGCGCTGCTGGAGCAGCGATTTGCGCTATTTCCCTAAGTCACACCTAAGATCTTACTTATCTTTCTACACCAGTTAGTTATATTCACGTAAATGGATGCCTTACATTATATTTATTTATACAGTTAGCCTCCTGCTGCAGCAGGTTACTCATATTTCATGATTGACATTTTTACAGGCCAAATATGTCATACTTTGCATGCTGCAATGTTCCATATTTGCTTAAACAGTCTCCAAGTGAAGAAGGCTACTCAGAGTTCATTTAATTGCCTTCCAAATTTTTGAGAAGTTATCCCGGTATCGCCAATTTTCAGTTAAAGGGAGGTCTAAACAGCGTAATCTTGGTCTCCCTAGGTTTAAATTTCCTGTTTTAGAATATAGAGAATGTAAATCTGTCCAAACAGCTTAATCTTGGCAGAATCTTAGATAGGTAGAGAAGCAAAGGAGCCCAACAATTTAATCTGGGCCCCCGGATGAAATAAGGGTAGTCTGTAGATCGGAAAGCATGAAAAGAAAAATGGAATGATGGGTTTGCAAGTCTAAGTGCACCCAAATCAAAAGAAGAAAAAATGCTAGGTAAGTAGGCTGGGTAGGTAGTTTAGAGGTTGCTGAATCTTAATTGCTGATCAATCCCAGATTTCCAGGTGTCATCTTTACTCAGGACACAATCAACAGGCAGTTCTATGCGAGAATCTCAAAAACAGGTATAACTAACTCCCTTTCTTCATTTTTCCCCCAATCATTAACTAACTTCCCCAAAAGAGGTCAAGATCTGCTTGATACCTCTTAAGTTTCATCATTTTCATAGCATTTGCTTGGGTAAAGATCTTCTTTACTCAAAGTTGTTCCATACTTTCTCTGAAGAATGGTTCTATCCCCTTGTAACAGCCTAAGGTCTCCTAAACTTAGCGCTTTCTTATCATCTCCATATTAACCACTAACATTATTATTTAGCTCCCTATATTTTCCCATCCCCTACTAATATTACGTAAATCATCCCCTATGTAAATATCCCTCCCCCTGGTTGAAAAATAACCATAAGTATCCCCGGGAATTGCTCAGTTTACTTGAAACTTAGCAAGAACCCTCATGCCGCCCTTTCAAAACCATCTTTCAAATACAATGGACTCCTTCCAGAGTATAAGATCCCTCTGAGGTGATCAGACCCCTTCCGAAACCTCAAATACCTTTCGCACCCACTTACTTACTCCTTCTGATCGCAACAAACCCCTTGTTGACTTCCTTAACACTCCGCAGGCCCTTGAAAGCCAGATCGCATCGCAAGATCGCAGTTTCCTCTCCATGCAAGTTTTGACCCATCCGTCGCCACTCGACGCGATATTGCGATATCGGCGGTCGCAAGCACCAAATGTCCAATTGAACCACCCTTCCGTTCCCCGCCGATGCGATATTGCGATCGCATCGGAGAAGTTCATTGCATCGCCTTCAGTATCAGCACCTCGCCATGTCACTTCTGTACCAGGGACCCACCGCATGCTGACGTCAGCAGCCACAAAGTCGAAAATTCGCGCAGGAAGAGAAATCGCACTTCGGAGCTCCAGAACAAGAAACAGAGGCAGTTTTTGATGCGCGATTAGCGCATCGCTACGGGAAATAGGTTGTTTCGGGGAATCTTGGGGGAATCTTTTGATTCCTTGGCCCGTTCTGCGCCGAAAAGCCCGAAAATCGCTCGATTGTGCCAAATTGATCCGATTTAAAGATAGCAGAAGATCGATGACAAAGTTTAAAGTGGATCAGATCAAATCATCAGGTATCAAGCGTGTCAAAGAGTATCAGTATACGGCGGAAGCCATCAATGTAGCGGCAAAGAGTATCAGTGAAAATCTTAAGCAGCAGCCCGAAGCAGGAGAACATTTAATACCTTCCAGCTGAGTCAAAGAAAGAGGGTGAAGCCAGTCAAAGCCCTCAAATCATAATCATTGCACATTTAACTCGCACCAGAGTAGAACTACAGTTCCCAAAGCACAATCATTCCAACAGCACCGCATCAAGCCTCTATGGGCCACATTGTAGTCTTTTCCGATTCAGCTGCCCCTAGCGCAGCCAAAAGGATTTACCTGCATTTAATTCCAGCAACACTTAGATTTTTGAAGAGTTTTTCTAGCAGACCTGTCTACGTCAATTGTAATGAATGTATTTCCAATATTTTGCTTATATATACCACCCTAAACAATGTAGTCGGGGTTGGTTGGTTGGTAGTATGTTGGGTAGTTTGCTTCCCAGCATTTTCTCCGAGTAGAGACCCGCACTGTAACTGTCATATTTTCTATAATCAAAGATTGCTGAAAGCATGGATTGCGAAACTACTTGATGTGTTCAATTGGCCAAGGAATGATTACGGAATTCCTGTGCTTCTACATGATTCAATAAGTGTTTCTCTCCTCTGTTAATTTTCATGTTTTTACCACCGTTCCGCTTTCTAAGTTGCAGGAAAAAAGAATAGCTTAAGATTTGTTTCACTACACCTTAAGTTCAATTTCTGCACTTTTCTATGTTTTCATCAGAAATAGCTATGAGCATGTATACTTAAATGGTCTTGTTTACGTTGTTTCTTTCACATATGAATGAATATTTAGGAATTCTTAACTGCTCCTAGATCCCCATTCATCCATTTCTCCTCTTTTTCAACATGATGAAATGATTCTCCTTTTCCTTTCATCCATGATTTTCATTCCATCCTTTCAGTAGATTGATAATTGTATCCTGTGTGGCTATCCCGCTCCATAATCCCCTTGTGACCAAGAAAACGCAATAGCAAGCCTCAATCCATGACTCCACGCCCAATGGTTCGAAACTTATCACACCTTACCTTGCCTCTCTGCTTGAGAATCCTACCTTCCATCCAATCACAAAAAAAACACCCTTGAGCCAAAAGATAGCCTAAAATCATCAACAAAGTTGAATCATTAAAGAGAGAGCCCTCTCTGATTGCAGGTGGGCTAGAACCTGCAATCCAAAGATTGGTTTGTGGTTACCTCGGCCGTATCCCTATAAGGAGCCTAGGGAAAACCTGAGCGATAACATAATGGTGACTCCACTGGGGAACTCCTCAGATAAATTCATTAAACTAGGTTGCAACCCTACAGAGGAAGAAACCGACTTGTAAAAGTCTCGGTCGACCTGTGTTGTTGCAATTTTTAGAAAATTTCCCAAAAATATATTAGAAGTTGGATCCTAAGAAACAAACGCGTAATACACGATCAAATCCTGATCTAAGCAACCCACCTATTGTTGAAAGTCCGAATTTAATTCCTAAGATCATTAGAAAACAAAAGCAAAAAGAATACCAAACTGCTGCTAGTTCTAAAATAGTTCAGCCAACCAGTGTACCAACCCCTGTCAAAGTTTTATTTCGGTCAACCCCGAGTTCCCTGGCTCATCACCCCCTTCTCCAAGTAGCTCCTCTACACCTCTATCTCATATCCCTACTACCACTACTACTCCTTCTACCCCGGTTATTCCTGTGATCCCCGCTGCTTTAGGTGCTCCGCTTATTCCCGTCATCATGGCTAGATATGCGCCATTACAATTACCTGCTAATCCCAGGGCTATGCCTCAGGACTACCAATTGAAAATCACTTATTTTGATGGCACAACCTCCTGCACCGCCCTACAACATACAAAGAAAATGCAGGATTATTTCGAGAGTTATGAGATTGATGATGAGAGTGTAAGAATGAAGATTTTTGTCCAAAGTTTGACCGGTGATGTCAGAACCTGGTTTAGGGCGCTTCCACCCAATTCTATAGTAAACCCGGAATCCTTATACCAGACATTCGTTAACAGATGGGAGAAAAAGAAAGACCCCCTGCACATACTGTCCGAGTATGATACTATCAAGAGAGGACCTGGGGAAGCTGTTCTGGATTACTATGCCAGATTTAACAATGTTTACAATGCAATGCCACCAAATTTAAGACCTCCACCTGACCTCGCATTATAAAAATTCCCCGATGGCTTCGATGCTGAGATGGCATATCAATTAAGGGAAAGAGCCCCTCAAAGCCTCACAGAAATGAAAGACGCTGCAGTGAGCGTGGAAGCAAATCTAATCGCTAAAAGAAACAGAACCAGAACTGAGAGAAGAACCACTTTCAAAGAAGAGCCTTCCTCCTTCGAGCAGAAGCTAGATGTGGTCGTTAGTGGCATGCACAGGCTGGGAGACAGATTAGACAATGTTGAGAGGAAAACTTCATGGGAGGGTCAACAGCCCAATGCCACAAGGAACCCAAACTTCAGAAAAACCCAAAACTCAAACGTAGGTAGGGCCAGTCCAGACCATGATATTAGGCCTCCTTTTCAAGAAAACTATGCGGAGGCATCTACATCTGCTGAGCCCACAGACGGGACACATATGAACCTGATAGATTCAGAAAACGAACAACAAATATTCCTCGCGGAAGAAGACCGACCATACCTTGATACAAAACAATTCCGCACTAAATCGGGAGAGTCCTTTGACTTTAAACAAGGATATGACACAGCTATATACGAGGTACACAAGCAATACAAACTAAGAACCAGGACTGTTGATGTTCTCCCACCTAGCAAAACAAAAGATAGCAAACAACTCAACAAAACTAAAGGGAAGATCACCAACAATCAACCAGTTGACAGCCCTATCCCAAACCCTCATCAAGTTACTGTGGAGGATGTAACAGAGACACACTCTCCTATTGGTCACCCTCTGTCCCCCTCCCACCCAAGAGAAAATCTGAATAGCATCCCCGAACATCTTCCCAAAACAGAGACACCACAAACGGTCATACACCATGATACTGACATTCCAAAAGAGAACATAGAAAGTATCCCTGAAAAGGAGAAATTCACCATGGTCAACGCCAGGAACTCAGTGGAAAAACCATTCAGTTTAGAAGCAGAGATTGGAAAACTCAAGATTTCCATTCCCCTCTCAGAACTGGCTAAGCATGACGTATATAGACAACAAATTCAAAGGTTGCTTCAATTGCCAGAAGTTAGGGATGATGTAAACGTTTTAGATGATACCCCTAAACTACTGTTCGAGCTAGAAGTTGACGGAAAAACAACATACGGACCTGTCCCACCTTTCTATGTTAGCCTGCACATACATGACAAAATACTGCATAATGCTATGTTTGACTCAGGTGCCTCACATAACCTTATGCCCAAAGCTGTAATGGAAAAGTTGAACCTCGATGTCACAAGGCCATACAAAGATCTGTATTCTTTTGATTCAAGTCAGGTCAAATGTTTAGGCTTGATCAAAGACCTTTGTGTCTCCCTAGTCCAATTCCCCAACAAGACAATTTTAATGGACGTAGTAGTTGCTGACATTCCCACAAAGTATGGTATGCTGCTATCCAAATCGTGGGGAGAAAAATTGCAAGGATCCCTTCAACTCGACCTCTCTTATGCCACTATATCTGTCTTTGGGCAACCAAAGAGACTTTATAGAGAAACATTAATGAAGTATGTGGTAAGCAGTGAGGAAAAACCACAAAATTTTCCATTATACTCAATCCATTCTGATATGGATTCTTTTATTTTATATAATGATAACACCAGCCCTCCAACCGATGATAAGCCGTTATCTTTGGAGCAAGGAATGAACGTCAATGAGGAATTGGTTGCCAATACCCATGAAATTGTCTCAACAGTTAAGGCAACCAACAAGCAACAAGAAGAAAATCCCGAAACAGAAGTTACCAGTCCACCCGTTCCCCATACAACTGAAACTCTGAATACAAACCTCAAACGAGAAACCACATGGTATTTGGAGTTTCATGGTTCAGTTAACAAGTTAGGAGCAGGGGCTGGAGTGTGGATTTACAATATTCACGAGAATCACGCACAAGGCCATGCCTATAGACTCAATTTCAGATGTACAAACAATATGGAGGAGTATGAAGCTCTTCTCTTAGGTTTCAAGTTGCTCAAAACCCTGGGAGCTACTACCATCTCCATCCGAGGTGATTCAGACTTGATCATACAACAGATAAAGGGTAATTTTGTCGCTACAGATAGCAGAATGAGAGCTTACAGAGCCGTTGTCAGCGAATTGCTTAGCGCCTTCAGTGAATTTGAGCTAGCCAAAATTGCACGAGACCATAATATTCATGCCCATAGCCTAGCCAGCTTCGCTAGCACATGTAAGCTTCCCTTTGAACCAAATCACCATTTCACTGCTGAAATAAAACACAGACCTTCGGTTCCTAACAATGTCAAGGATTGGTAGGTATTCCAAGATGATGCCCAGATTAACAATTTTTTGACTCTGGAAGACGAATTCTCCAACACAAACATTGACATGGATGCGATAGCCGAATCACAACAGTTAGCAGAAGAAAAACACCTAACTCTAACAGCTGCAACAGCTCAATAAATCCTAAGCCCAACTATTTTTTACAGTACAAACATAGGGCAGCTGAAACAAATTTGTTCACAGAAGACAGCTAAGATAAAGGATGAGTTTATTGATCTGAAAGGAAATGTTCTGCCTGCCGGCCTTACTCCATTGGAAGACATGTTTGATGACAACGATGTGGCCAAAAAACCAAAGATGGAACCTTTGAATGCTGCCATTGAAGAACACAACATAGGAACAACAGAACACCCCAAAATGATTAAACTATCCAAAAATCTGCCTCCTGACCAAAAACCGAAATATGTGGATTTGTTCAAAGAATTCCAAGATGT
>APFE030449123.1:0-28510 GCA_000404065.3 Pinus taeda | reverse complement strand
TGCCATTGAAGAACACAACATAGGAACAACAGAACACCCCAAAATGATTAAACTATCCAAAAATCTGCCTCCTGACCAAAAACCGAAATATGTGGATTTGTTCAAAGAATTCCAAGATGTATTTGCTTGGAGTTATGAGGACTTAAAGTCCTATGACACTTCAGTAATCCAACATACAATTCCCCTAAAACCAAATCAATAACCGTTCAAACAGAAACTCAGAATAATCAACCCCATGCTTCTTCCTTTGATTGAAAAAGAAATAAAGAGAATGTTTGAAGCAGGTATCATTGCGCCCATTAGATTCTCTGAATGGGTATCTAACTTAGTCCCCACCAGAAAGAAAACAGGAAAGATAAGACTGTGTGTAGACTTGAGAAATTTAAACCAAGTCTCTCTAAAAGACCACTACCCGTTGCCCAAAATGGATCATATCTTGCAGAGACTAGTGGGTTCCTCTAGAATTACTTTACTAGATGGATTTTCAGGATTTAACCAAATCCTTGATCACCCAGATGACCAGGACAAAACAACTTTTACCACACCCTGGGGAATATTCAAGTATGTTAAAATGCCTTTTGGGCTGAAAAACGCCGATGCTACCTTTCAAAGGGCAATGGATATTGCGTTTGCTAAGGAGATACATGATTTCCTCATAGTTTACCTAGATGACCTGACCCCATTTTCCAAATCTGATCAAGAGCACCTTAAGCACTTAAGGCAAATTTTCATGACATGTAGGAAATACGACATTTCCTTGAACCCTAATAAGTCCCTGTTTTACTTAGAGGAAGGCAAGCTTTTAGGGCATATAATATCAAAAGATGGGATCAGAATTGACCCGGAAAGAATTCAAGCTATCCTCCAAATCCCTTACCCAAGAAACATAAAAGAATTGCAAGCATTCCTCGAAAAGATCAACTTCCTGAGAAGATTTATCCCAAATCTAGCCGAGCTAGTAAGGCTATTGAGAAACATGCTAAAAAAGGATGCCAAGGTAAGGTGGTCTCTTGAAGCCAAACAGGCTTTCGAGAGTATAAAAACTGCCCTAACCCAAACACCCTTCCTTACCAGTCCTCAATTCGACAGAGATTTTATCATTTTTTCCTTTGCATCTGAACACACTATAGCTGCGGTCCTTCTGCAGAAAGATGATCAAGGCAACGAGAAGCCAATTTCTTTCTTCAGCCGAGCTTTGAGAGATGCACCCTTGAAATTTCAGATTATGGAGAAGCAAGCCTACGCCCCGGTCAAATCCATCAAAGATTTCAGAATTTACATCCTATACTCCCATGTGATTGCTTATGTCCCTAATGCTGTTGTAAAGGATGTACTAACTCAAGAGGGACTGGAAGGCAAAAGAGGCAAGTGGATTGCCAGCATCCTTGAATACGACATTGAGATAAAGCCCACCAAGCTCATAAAAGGACAAGGATTAGCCAAGCTAATGTCTGAAACAAACTTCCAAGCATTAGACATTAATCAACTGGACGATGAACTGGAGCTGGCGACTCCACAGATCAGTGAAACCTTCGTGCAATTCCCTTGGTACGCTGATATTTGCTTTGTATTATTAAACCCGTGTGCTCCCCCAGGATTGTCCAGAACCAAGAAAAGATTTTTAAGGATGAAATCGTCAAACTTTTGTGTCATAGATGGTACTTTATTTTGGAAAACTCACGAAGGTATTTTGCTTAAATGTTTAACTATAGATGAAACTAACAGCATGATGAAAGAATTTCATGCAGGGGACTGTGGAGGACACTTATATTGGAAATCCACGACGGACAAGATCTTACGGGCTGGGTATTACTGGCCCTCTTTATTTGCAGATGTAAAAAAATTTGCTGCCTCATGCCACAAATGCCAAATCTTTGAAGGAAGAAGAAAGTTACTCCCCTTGCCCCTTAGGCCCATTTCAACCGAGAAACCTTTTCAACAATGGGGTCTTGACTTCATTGGAGAAATCCATCCCTCTTCCTCAGGCCAACACAAATGGATTTTAACAGCCACCGATTATTTCACCAAATGGATTGAAGCCATCTCGTGTAGGCAAGCCAATGACTCTACCATCATCCAATTCCTTGAGGAAACATCCTTTCTAGATTTGGCTGCCCTGAGAAAATTATTACTGACAACGCCGCTGCTTTCAAGTCCAAAAAAATCATCAACTTTTGCCATAAATATCACATTACCTTAGGTCACTCCATAGCTTATTACCCGAAGGTAATGGTTTGGCCGAGTCTTCCAACAAAAGCCTCATCAATATCATAAAGAAGCTGCTAGAAGAAAACAAAAAGAACTGGCACAAAAAGCTCACGAATGCTCTGTGGGCAGACAGACTTTCCACCAAAAAATCCATCGGGATGAGCCCCTATGAACTTGTATATGGCATGGAAGCCAAGTTCCCTTCATCTCTGGGCATACCTACTATCAAATTGTTGCAAGAAATTCAGGCTGAACCAAATGATATGCAGAGAAGAGTTAATCAAACCATTCACCTTCAGCAAACCAGAGAACAAGTCTTCAGCAGAGCTCAGATACTGCAGGAAAAGCTCAAGAAAATGTTTGATAAGAAGACCAAAGCAGAGGATTTTTGGGTAGGCAACAAAGTTCTAAGATGGGATTCACGAAGAGAAGACAAGGGCAAACACGCAGAATTCGATTTCCTGTGGAAAGGTCCATACATTATCAGCGTTGTGCAAGGCAATAACACATATTTTCTCAAATCTCCAGATGGCAGCACAGCTGAAGAAGGCCCGGTCAATGGCCGGATGCTGAAGCACTACAAGGACCCTCTTGCTTGAAAGAGCAGATGGGGGTTGATTTGTACATAGTTGTATATATGAGTATTTTGATTTTTGCAACAGTCCATAATGCTGGAGCACGCAGAAGAAAGCAGGCGGCGCTTTACAGTTTAACAACAACAACTAAAGACTAAGGCATTCTGACCTACTGTTCTTGGCTTCTCACAAGGAGAAACCATCCCCAAGTGGAGCCACTGTTAGCCTCCTGCTGCAGCAGGTTACTCATATTTCATGATTGACATTTTTACAGGCCAAATATGCCATACTTTGCATGCTGCAATGTTCCATATTTGCTTAAACAGTATCCAAGTGAAGAAGGCTACTCAAAGTTCATTTAATTGCCTTCCAAATTTTTGAGAAGTTATCCCGGTATCGCCAATTTTCAGTTGAAGGGAGATCCAAACAGCTTAATCTTGGTCTCCCTAGGTTTAAATTTCTTGTTTTAGAATATAGAGAATGTAAATATGTCCAAACAACTTAATCTTGGCAGATTCTTAGATAGGTAGAGAAGCAGAGGAGCCCAACAGTTTAATCTGGGCCCTCGAATGAAATAAGGGTAGTATGTAGATAGGAAAGCATGAAAATAAAAAATGGAATGATGGGTTTGCAAGTCTAAGTGCACCCAAATCAAAAGAAGAAAAAATGTTAGGTAAGTAGGCTGGGTAGGTAGTTTGTGGTTGTTGAATCCTAATTGCTGATCAGTTCCAGATTTCCAGGCATCACCTTTACTCAGGACACAATCAGCAGGCAGTTCTATGCGAGAAGCTCAAAAGAGGTATAACTAACTCCCCTTCTCCACTTTCCCCCAATCATTAACTATCATCCCCTATGTAAATATCCCTCCCCCTAGTTGAAAAATAACCATAAGTACCCCCGGGAATCGCTCAGTTTACCTGAAACTTAGCAAGAACCCTCATACCGCCCCTTCAAACCATCTTCCAAATACAATGGACTCCTTCCAGAGTATAAAATCACTCTGAGGTGATCGGACCCCTTCTGAAGCCTCAAACGCCTTTCGCACCCACTCGCTTATTCCCTTCGACCACAACAAACCCTTGCTGACTTCCTTAAAACTCCACAGACCATATAAAGCCAGATCGCATCGTAACTTCACAGTTTCCTCTCCATGCAAGTTATGACCCATCCGTCGCCACCCGACATGATATCGTGATATCGGCAATTGGCGGTCGCAAGCACCAAATGTCCAATTGAACCACCCTTCCGTTCCCCGCCGATGCGATATTGCGATCACATCGGAGAACTTCATCGCATCGCCTTCAGTATCAGCACCTCGCCATGTCACTTCTGTACCAGGGACCCACCGCATGCTGACGTCAGCAGCCACAAAGTCGAAAATTCGCGCAAGAAGAGAAATCGCACTTTGGAGCTCCAGAACAAGAAACAGAGGCAGTTTTCGATGCGCGATCGCGCATCGCTACGGGAAATAGGCCTTTTCGGGGAATCTTTGGGGATTCTTTTGATTCCTTGGCCCGTTCTGCGCCGAAACAGCCCGAAAATCGCCCGATCGTGCCAATTGATCCGGTTTAAAGACAACAGAAGATCGATGACAGAGTTTAAAGTGGATCAGATCAAATCATCATGTATCAAGCGTGTCAAAGAGTATCAGTAGGCGGCGGAAGCCATCAGTGTAGCGGCAAAGAGTATCAGTGAAAATCTTAAGCAGCAGCCCGAAGCAGGAGAACATTTAATACCTTCTAGCTGAGTTAAAGAAAGAGGGCGAAGCCACTCAAAGCCCTCAAATCATAATCATTGCACATTTAACTCACACCAGAGCAGAACTACAGATCCCGAAGCACAATCATTTCAGCAGCACCGCATCAAGCCTCCAAGGGCCACATTGTAGCCTTTTCTGATTCAGTTGCCTCTAGCGCAGCCAAAAAGATTTACCTGCATTTAATTCCAGCAACACTTAGATTCTTGAAGAGTTTTCTAGCAGACTTGTTTAGGTCAATTGTAATGAATGTCTTTCCAATATTTTGCTTATAAATACCACCCTGAACAATGTAGTGAGGGGTTGGTTGGTTGGTAGTAGGTTGGTTAGTTTGCTTCCCAGCAATTTCTCCGAGTAGAGAACCGCACTGTAACTGTCATATTTTCTATAATCAAAGATTGCTGGAAGCATGGATTGTGAAACTACTTGATGTGTTCAATTGGCCAAGGAATGATTACGGAATTCCTGTGCTTCTACATGATTCAATAAGTGTTTCTCTCCTCTGTTAATTTTCATGTTTTTACACCCGTTCGCCTTCTAAATTGCAGGAAAAAAGAATAGCTTAAGATTTGTTTCACTACACCTTAAGTTCAATTTCTGCATTTTTCTATGTTTTCTTCAGAAATAGCTATGAGCATGTATACTTAAATGATATTGTTTACGTTGTTTCTTTCACATATGAATGAATTTTTAGGAATTCTTAACTGCTCCTAGATCCCCATTCATCCATTTCTCCTCTTTTTCAGCATGATGAAATGATTCTCCTTTGCCTTTCATCCCTGACTTTCATTCCATCCTTTCAGTAGATTTATAATTGTATCCTGTGTGGCTATCCCGCTCCATAATCCCCATTGTGACCAAGAAAATGCAATAGCAAGCCTCAATCCATGACTCCACGCCCAATGGTTCGAAACTTATCACATCTTACCTTGCCTCTTTGCCTGAGAATCCTACCTTCCATCCAATCACAATAAAAAAACTCTTGAGCCAAAAGCTAGCCTAAAATCATCAACAAAAGTTGAATCATTAAAGAGAGAGCCCTCTCTGATTACAGGTGGGCTAGAACCTGCAATCCAAAGATTGGTTTGTGGTTACCTCGGCCGTATCCCTATAAGGATCCTAGGGACAACCTAAGTGATAACACCTCCAAGCAGTTAAAGATGGTCGTGAAGAACCCTTTAGGTCCTAGCTGCAGTGTTATGTGTCCTTTCAGCTTCCACTTCGTTTCTATCCAGCCATGCAGCGCTTTCTTTGTTGGCCACATACTGATGAATTTGCATATCAATGCATGATCTCTCATGTACTGAATCTGAGCATTGATCTGATGACTTGGGAGCTCTATTTTTGGTTGTTCAGTAGCGACTGGTCTACAGGTGTTTGAGGTGACCTGGGGGTTCTCCCTGTCATTCGTCTTGGAATCTTGTGGTTCTATCTTCTCTCTATCTCCATTTTGATCAGCTGAACTAGTTCCTTCCTCACGCCTCTAAGGAGAATCATTTTCATTGGGGGGAGGCACAACAACCTCCCCCTGGGGGGTATTCATGATGCTCGTGCTGCTTCTTGTCATATGCTGCCTTTCATATTGCTGTTGGTATGACAGTATTGCAGAAGTTTTCTCAGGTCTGCTATTGCAGGTTCTACAAAAACCCTAAGTCGCCATTCCTTCAAACCTCAGTAACCAAGAACCATTGTTCCTTTTCTTTATGACACTTCATTTTTGGCTACACTATTATTATAGGGACCTAACAATTCCTATTAATACCAACAAGACTAAATTCGTTATAATTAAATCCGAAAAGGTCAACCACGAAAATTTCGTCTATGATAAGAATTACTTGGAGAAGGTTTCTTAATACAAATATTTAGGCAGTGACATTCATTTTCAGATCAAATCAAATTATATCTTTAAGAAGAGGATTATTGGTGGCTGGAAAGCCTATTATAAGCTTGGTAATAATTGCAAGGTGAGTGAGCTTTGGGTCTGGAGTAAAAAAAGGTTCCTCTTTAAAACTGTTGTCACCCCTCTTATTCCATATGGATGTGAGGTTTTTGGTTTTAGTATATCTAGAGAATCATGGAGAAATATAAAACTAATCCAAAATAAATTTATAACCTACAACCTCATCGTTAAATATAATACTCCTGTTGACAGTGCTGGATCCACCAACATTCATGGGATCTCCCTGGTGTGAAGTCCCACCTCACACCGTTTGGTGTATGATTACCATATGGTATGATGGAATGGTTGCTATTTTATCTTAAATATATGCCTCATCTCTTTCTTGTTAGCACATGAGAGTGGTATACTTAGTCTTTGAACAATGAGGTTCACGTGCCTGGTGAGTGCTTAGTGTTTCTTGTGTGAAGGTTCTTTCTTTGCAGAGGGAGAGGGTGAGAGTGAGTCTCAATTCAAAAGGGAATAGTCCCAACCTTGTTAGAGACACACAACATGGCAGGACATGCATAGCTTCTGGCAGAGTGTTCCACACAGATGCGGTAGTCACAAACACAAAGCAAACATATAAGTGGGATAGTCCACACAAGTGTGATGGTCATTATAACAAGTTTACGAGAATGAATTTGTCGAATGTCTGATGAAATAGTTGGCACGGGCGAGACAACGTTAGAAACTAATACAAAAAAATTCCAATAGAATGTGTACTAAAACAACCAAAAAAGTTCAATTGTCTTAATACATGTTAAAGCAACATGCATTACAAGCATCCACAGAATAGTCTTACAAATGAATACAATACATGTGTGAAAATGTGTTGGCCTGTTAATTGGCTTCTGAATTAAGTGAAAATTCCAAGACACATCCGTACACCATTACATCAATAACCTCAATAATGAGGCATTGGAGCCACTTCTCGCTCCTCAAAGAATAGATTACAGACTCTCAAGGCTATGTGGGAGGAGCAAAGGTGAAAATTCCTTTGCATGTACAAATGAGGGGTATATATAGCCAAGGGTGAAACTGACTCTTGTGACTATTTGACTTCCCTCATGAATGTTTGACCTACACAACTCTTCAACTTACATGACTCTTTGAATTAATCTGTGGGTCTCTTGGAATTGCATTTTACATTACATTGATTACACAGTTATGACCCAAAGTAGTGATGTGGCCGAGGTGACTGATGACACAACTCGACATGAAATTGCTGGTATGCACATGCTGGCTATGTTGTTCATGTCTAGTTGCTCTGCTGCTGAGTGATGAGTGTGCCCGTGGTGTACCATAGATTCACCTCCGCATGGTAAAGTGCGTGGAGTCTTCAATGGTATTGGTGTTCGATAGATAGTTCATGCATGCGCATGTGTCTCTTTTGCTTGCTACTTTGTATGATTTGTGTGTTCATCCAACCATGAGCAAGTCTTCTAGTGTGCATTCCTTATTCATCTCATTCGTCGTCACACCATGTCTCATCCATGTACTTGTTTCTACAATAACTCATGACGAGATGACGTCAAATCCAAAAATCCCCTAGTCTACCATGATGCATTATCTTTCGTTTCCAGGTGCTCGTGATCAGGAGAGAGGACAAGGCTTTGAAACAATGCAGAGCACATCTTAGGTTGGGATGTGAGGCTCTGGGGCACTATCAAGAAAAAATGCACAGAGGTCACTAGGAGGTTGGGATGAGATATCTGAAACTACAGTGACATTCTATGAGATATGCCTCACCTGGGAGGTAGAACTATGCAATTTTTCTTGGGAAAATAGTGCGGGAAACAGAGGACACTGGCATTGAAAACTATGTAGATTTTCATGGGAGGTTGAGAGTGGGTTGTGGGAGCTTGCTGGACTAAACTGCAAAGAACTGGGAGGTAGTCATGCTAAACATGTCTGTGTAGTTTTTGTGTAGCTGGTGGATAGTCTAGGAAAACTATGTAACTTTTAGGAGGAGCAGCAGGCCGGCTGGCAGGGGGACTAACTGACATAACTGCGCAATTTTCAGAGACAGTGTAGTAAAAGACAGCGAGTGCCTGCCCATATTTTCTGTGCAATTTCTTCAGTCAGCAGAGACAGGCATGCTGACATCTTCTGTGCAATTTTTGGGAGGAGTGAAGCTCGTGGTCACTACCTAGTCAAACTCTCTGGTTGACCAATGAGAGGCTTGATGGATTCGCTTACGGGAAGCACAAATTGAGATGGCTTCTTAGACAACTTCTATGCTATTCTGGGTGACACTCAGCTAGGTCGATTCCAAGATTTCGTAGTGCTGAATACCTGGGAGGAAGCCTCAAGATTTAAAAAATTCTAGGCAACAGTACTTGGTCACTAAGGGCTAAGACTGTGCAGTGTAGTTCAGCGGAGGTTCGACTGATGGAGGGTGGTTTGGTGACAAATATTCCGCAAAATTGTTAAGTGTGTGAGTGGGTGAACTCGTGTATACATGACCTTCTGAACACACACTCAACATGAATTGATGATAAGACATCTTGAATCAACAAGACAACATATGCTCAGTGTGACTGACTGCGGGACTGTCTAATGATGAAAGTGGCAAGTGCGAAACTTCGGATAGACCTTCAGATGACCATGACGACACTCGCAGGAAAGTGTTTACAATATCATGTGTACTGTGATAGATGTTTACATAGCGAACACTACTCAAGCACAACCTTTAACATCACCAGAACGAGGTCACAAGCATGAGATAACAATCAACATGCTGAAGATGACACTTGGCCAAAGAAGTGAAAAGGAAGAAAAACTTGTAGAGGAAACACATGAAATGACTTTTTGTGTTTGTGCACATGCATGTTACTGAGGACGAGATGATATGACAATGACAAGTAGTCCTACAAACTCAACTAAGAGGTGTACTTCGAAAGGTGTTCTTTACTTACAATACTTACCCTCAAGATGTGTTGAGATTGCAACAAGATGATGGAGCTTAGTGAAAAGAGTCGCCTTCACTAAGTGGGCCCGCAGGCTATTTTTGGTCTATTTTTAGACTATGTCTATTTTTAGACATATGGATCATGTCTATGGATTGTAGGTTGCTATTTATGGATGATTGATCAAGTTGGAAAAAATAGATGGAATTCTATTTTTAGACCACAGCGGAGTGACACCACAGCGGAGTGACTGCTCAGTCTAAATATAGAACAGTCAAATATTATTAGCTCATAATAATATTTAGACTATAAACTTTGTCTTATTCTCTTGGAGCACTTCAGGATGAGCTACGGATGTGGTACATGCAGATCCCAGAAGGAAATACGTGGTTACCTATGGGATGACTAATATTTGCATGCAGGACTTCAGTTAGAACTCAAGTGAGTTGAGTTTAGGGGACTGGAGGTGCAGTTGATGGAGTTGTGTTCAGTTTAGCTTTGTTAAACTGGTTGTATTTAGTCTAACTGGAAAATAGACTAGAGATGAGTTGGGTGAATTAGTTATTAATTCATTCACAAGTTATTAACTCATAATGCAACTACAGAATACATCAGTTAACTCAGTTGCATGTCAGTGCATGTTCAGTTCAGCAGGGACAGGTGTTAGAGGATCAGATTGCTATCAGTTGTGACTATAGTTGTGCATGAGGATTTGCACAATCAATGGGATTGAGTTATGCTAATGAGAATTGGCCAATACCAAGTGATTATAGCCTCTACTCACATGATTCCCAGTGTGAGTGATTCTTTTGAGGTAAATACGAGTTTGGTTCAACCATTCTCATCCATTCTTGAGCAGGTATTGAGCAGTGGAGGCAGGCAGCAGTGGAATAGATTTGGAGATCAGATCTGAGCTGTATTGTATGTAACAGGTGGAGATAGTGCTGGATACTTGTGAGAAGTATTGACTATTGTAATGTTACATGTTCTCAATCATTAATTATACAGATAGTGTGGGGTTTTCAGCTGTAAGCTTTCCTTGGGTTACATACTGTGTTAATGTGTGCATGCTCTTGATGTTTTATTGTTATTGACGCTACTATATTGATGATCAACGTAGAGGAGCTTATGTATTGTGTATGTATTCCGCAATAGTACATGATCAGGATAATCTCCATTGAATATGTGTTTATTATTCAAAATTTTTACATTTCTAGCCTAATTAAATAATCCATAATATTAATATTTACAATTGTACTAATTGATTATATTATAGTATTAATACTCTTAAAAATTGTTTTTCTATCATTCACTTTAATTATTTTTCAAACTTATTTTTCAAAATAGTTTTATGATTTCCTTTTATTTTGGGCCATTAATAAAAAAGTTTTCTCTATCTATTTTGATTTTTTTTCTCTTTTATTTTATTAATTTTAAATATTGTACATTATGGTTATTATTACTCGCGTACATTTATCTTAATTCTAGATTTACCAAGCATCGAGAGGGGTCAAATATCTTAATAAGAAAACTTATTTTTGAGTGCAAAACTTGAGGAAAGGTTTGCACCTCTAGAGATTTTGTTGCTCTCATTGTTTAGTATATCCTTAGTTAAGATGAATCTATGCTAGTTCTAGAGGTGCTCTCCAACCCAATATGGAAGAGAGGTTGTAACGTTAACATAAACATTTTGAATAAATCAAAACAAAGGCATAAAATTAAAAAATAAAAAATAAAATTAGAGAAAAAATTATTTAAAATAAAATAATATATTTAAATTGAAAATAATTTATTTAAACCATGCAAACTATTAAACACACACATGGCAAAGACAAATAGGAAAGATAAAACATGAACAATACAATTTTATTAACAAAACATATACATTTTATAGTACATGGTTTGACCGTTGGGTTTCACATCCCAAGGTCTCTTGGACTTCCTTTTGTCTATTCGGCTTCCACACTAACCCATTGAGGATTAGGTGTCCAACATTGCCCCCCTTAATCTGAAGGGTTATGTCCAAGAAGAGAGCTGTAATACAAAACGTGTAAAAATGCATGGCAGCACTAGGCTGAATATGCTCTATGAAATGTTGGTATAAAGGGCGATTGTTTAAGGATGACCACCAACAATAGAATGCTAAGTGTAGTTCCTGAAACTCTTCCATGTCTGGCACGAAGCTCAAGTCTTCTACTAGAGGAAGTGCTCCTGATGTTTTGAAGAGGGAAACCTTCAACCATGAAAGGGATGTTTCACCCCGCATAAAAGGGAGAATTTCAACCTAAAAAGGGAAGTCTCAACTTGTGATGGTTCAAGGATGACCAACAACTCTGGAATGCTTAATGCAATTCCTAGAGCTCTTCCAAAACTAGCAAGAAGCTGAAGTCTTCTGCTAGAGGAAGTGTCCTCAATTTTGTTCCTGGAATTCTTCCGAAACTGGTAAGAAGCTGAAGTCTTTTTCTAGAGGAAGTGTCCCAAACTTTTTGAAGAGGCATTGCCAAATAAAGGCATGCTCAGGGGCATCTTTGTCTTTGGCTACAACTCTAAAATTGGTGTGGCAGGTTGTGGCTCAGGCTCACTTGGTGTGACTTTGAAGCTTGTAGATGACCATTATTCCCCCCCTGTCAGATATAAGGTGAGATGATGGAGAAAACTCAATTGCAAGACTGTTCAATACTCTAGAACAAGTTCTGACATGTGACTGGAATATCTTCTTGGCTGTTGATGCCCATTGCCAAGAAGCAATCCATCCAAGATGAATCTTTGTTCTTGTAGGAAGTTTATTTCTGAAGCATCTGCTTGAAGAATAACTGGTTTTATGATAGTGCTTACATGGATGAAGATCAAAATAGTGATCTTTCAGATGGCCAACTCGGTCACAGTGTTGGCATTTCACAATTTGTTGTTGTTGTTGTTGTTGTGGAAGAGGGGTAGAATCTGGAACAGCTGGAGGTGAACTATAATGAATGAATCTAGCACTCTGAAACTAAATGGGCTTTGGGTAGCCTGGAATATGAAAGGACAAGTCCTTCTCATATCCGAGACTCGTTATGTGTTTGTTGTGAACAAGCTCTTCCCAAAGTCTGATGATGGGCTTGGGAAGTGCAAGCTGAACTTTCGCATCTACATGTAGCCTTACTACTTTATGGGAGTCTGTTTCAATCTTCTGAACATAAACAGGTTCAGAATGACTCCTCTGTTTTAATTCTTCTTGCTGTAGCTGAGATTCGAGCTGCAAAAAACCAATTTTCTCTTGTGCATTTTGTAGACAGACCTGAATTTCTGTGAGAGAAACTTTGTTGACTTTTAATGTATCATGAGTAGTAGACAATATCAAAGTTTTGAGGAACTCTAATAATTAATTGATTCTTGCCATTTTCTCCAATGTTAAACTTACACTTTAAACCAACTATGAACCATTGTCACTACAAGGTATTCTCAAAGTTTGTTCTCCTAGAAAACTACAACAATCAAGTGATATTATTCCTTGAGGAATGAACCAAAAGCAAGGTTTTAACTCTACAATTATTCTCCAAATCCACACACAACGATGGTTGGTTTCATTCATATACAAGGAAAGTATATTGTGCATTCCCAAACAATGAGACTCAAATGCTACAACAAATAAAATACTTGCTTCTCCATTATGAATACTCAAAAATATATATCAGGAAGGATGTAAGCTTTACACAGTCATCTATTCAAGAAATACAGTGCACAAATTGAAAAGGAACCTGACCCAGCCACTTGTATAACAAATTCAACTTCTAGAGAGTCTGCTATAGCCCTAGGATTTCCTTTTATGCCATGGGAATGATAGTAAGCTTCATAAAATTGTCCACTGTTAAGTCTGCACCAGAACTTGATAAATTTCATCCCACTAATTTGAAGGTTTAATAATAGCAATCTGCAGCCCATTCATCCGAGAATTATCTTCATGAAGAATTGCCCCGACATTAGAGTTGAACTCGGCCCTTATATATAATTATATATATATATATATAGGAGACAATCTGGGTGCTATTCTTTTCGCAACAACTTCTATGGAATCACAACTTAAAGCTATTGCCTCCACCCATGTGCAAGTTGAGGATTTGAAAAAGAGGCCTTTCACGTGGCCATCAATTCTTTTCGATCCACTGAAGCAGCAGACATTAGTTTGGAAATTGTTTATGATATTGCTCTTAGAGGGCTTGATGAACTCTCCACAATTGAGATATGATTTGCTACATTTAAGATGACTTTGTTCAATTTAGAAAGCCTATAGATAGACTGGGAGCTTAAAAATAGAGAATACAATACAAAACTAGATAAATCTATTACCACATTCTTGCATTTACTGTCTAGATATCTGCTTCTTTGTAACCTTGCTCACAAGACGCTAGAGTACTTGATTCGGTGATACAATATATATGCATACAATGTAGATCATGAAGTGCTCACTCTCAAAAATCTTAACCATTCAACACATTCGAATTACTTGCATTGTATTGTTGCATGCTCATCACGAAACCAGGTTATCACAGGTTCAGAGTATGGGACAGTTTGCTCCAAATCCGCAGGTGTTTATGTTGTTGTGGGGATGCTAGGTAGAGTCTATGACATGTTGTGGCGTTGTGCCTTGCGTCCTGATTCAATCACAATATTTGTGCTCAATGAAGGAGAAGAAATGCTATCACGTGGGTTTAAGGACCAGAAATATGATATCTTTCAATTGCTACCTTCAAATCTCTAAGTCGATGTTTTCTCGACTACTATGCCTCCTAATTCTTTGAAGATTATTACGAAGTTCATGAATAATCCAGTCCTGATTCTTGTCAAAAGAGATGAGCTTACCAGATCAAATGCGAGCTTGGGAACTGAGACCAGGATACATCTGATACCATGTTGAAAACCTCAATGATTATATATATGCATCTGCGGTCCTCAAAAATGGTTAATGCACAGTCAATTTTACCAATACCAAATGCAGCCCTTTAAAATTTCAATGCAAAATACTAGGAGTCATGCATGGAGATCACACATTGGTTTGTATTCCTTTGACCTTCAAATATTTAAAGAATGGTTCAACTCAGGTTCAAGTTCATTGAAAAAGTAATGATGATCAATTCATAATCATAAAATTCATGAACAATGCAACAATGGTCAGTGTTTCAAGATTTTTTCTAATGTCAATTCAATCCAATGACAATTGTTTTCCCTTCAACCAGTGTAGGAACCTAGCATTTGAGTCAATCTATTGGCTTCACTGCAATGTGGTGTACTGCTCAGGCTTGAACTCAGTCATTGAAACAAAACAACTAGCACATTGTAAACTTCAACGAATTTTGAAACATACCATATTTGTCTAGTGTTCAATTTAATGTAGTCAGCGTCACCATAGTTCTAAGAGCGACCAACATGAGTTCATCGTTCATATTCAACTCCTTCGATCTCACTGAATATTAAGAGCCCACAAGAATTTTCTATCTGCTTGCAATGAGCCTTCACCATTGTATCAATTTCTACCTTGTAATGTTTCTTTGATGAATATCAACAGTCCTCAACATAGAAAATAGTGAACAGTGAGGAGATAGGCATTCAATGCACATCACAGGGAATCAAAGACATATTTTCTGAGGTTGAATCAGCAAACTTCTAATACAAACAATATTTGCACACAACCAGAGAGTTAGTCGCTCCAGCGTTCAAATCTCATAGTGAAAATCCTCCCTCATATGCTCGTATTCTTGATGGATTCCACGAGCTTCTGTTGCGTTGTTCCCAAAGCCAGCTTCTACTCCGGCTGAGAATACCAGTCAATTTTGATCTGGCGTACTGCCTGGATGGGGGAGATTATGGAGCATATGGTGACATTCAAACAGTGCCTATGACACTGTATGAGAGAAAAGGTGAGAGGGAGCGTTGTATGACAACATTCACATAGTGCGACAGTTATTCAACATTCAATGTAGGCCATACATTATGCCAGAGGCCAATGTTATGGGGAAGGGAGAGAGCAGTGTATGTGTGCTTCAAATAAGATGCAATGGAACATTATGCCAGAGGTCAATTAACTTATTCAATATGACCAAATATGCACTCATCGCATCATACTATGTCAGTGATGTCAGTTTCTGCAATATGGGCAGAACATAGGCAGAATAGGCATATAGGCAGAAAAGGGAATTATAAGGGCAGGAATGCTAAAAATAGGGCTGGAGAAATGAGAGAGGTTGTAGCTAGAATTTAGCTAAGAAAATATTCATGAAATGCATAAGTGATGGCATAAATGAACTGCACATAAAGGCCATAAAACAAATGGCTCAAAGTAATTATGCAGGGCAGGAATACGCATGCTTTGATACCATGTTAAACACACACATGGCAAAGACAAATAGGAAAGATAAAACATGAGAGTACAATTTTATTAACAAAACATATACATTTATAGTACATGGTTTGACCGTGGGGTTTCACATCCCAAGGTCTCTTGGACTTCCTTTTGTCTATTTGGCTTCCACACTAACCCATTGAGGATTAGGTGTCCAACACAAACCAATGATATTCTTATGTAATATAACCTATCTAAAAGGTTGAATAAGGTTTCTAGCAATATTTTTGTTTCACTATTCTTTCACTGTAAGTATGGATTCAAGGAAAACATCATGCTAGCCATGAAGAGCTTTGCGCATGAGAGAGGAGCTGACACAACGAGATTCTGTGTGCAACACCAACACCATGGCCCCAGGAGGGGGCTGCGAGATGGATCGTCCCCTTCCACGTAAGCTATCTGCATTCCAGGAACTGGTAGTGGCATGCAATAAATGGCTAGTGATAGAAAACCAATAGAAGTTTGTCAAAAGAATGGAATCCATCCCCACAGTTGCTCTGTCAGTTGAAGAACCCTGCAAAGTGGCATTGAATCTAGCAGAAAAAGGGCTTATTGGATAGTTCACTAGGCTATGGCCCTCGCCCAAAGCTGTAGATGCCTAGGTGCAAAGGAACTGGTGATCTCTTGTCAAGGAATGAATCAAAAGTCACTTTGTTGGTAAAGGCTTCTTTGTATTTGTATTTGAAGCGATAGAAGACAGGAACCTCATATTCAAAAATGGCCTGTATTTTATGGGGCCTCAAGGTTTATACTTGAATCAATGGACTCCAGACTTCGATCAGACATAAGATGTGCCCTCAGCCATCCCCATCTAGGTGCACTTGCCTCATTTACCTCTGCATTGTTGGAACCCCAAATCCTTAGAAACCATAGGCAATAAACTTGGCACATACATCGATCAAGCAGAAAGGAAGGAATAGTAATCCTGTGCAAGAATTTGTGTAGAAGATGACTTGGAGGAAGGCCTCCTTGAAGCTATACATACCATGGTGGCTGATTGGTCTCACATCCAAGTGCTAGATTATAAGCAACTCCCATTTAAATGTCGACATTTCCATGGCTATGGGAACTTTGACACACACTGTAAAAATAAATTAGAGGAGGGGGTCGAGAATGTGAAAGGAGATCAATGGACTAAGGTCCAGAAACCAGGAACAACTAAGAAAAACAACAGAAACAAAGGAAAAGGAGTGTCCACGGGGAGTTGTGCTCCTCCCATAGTCAAAGCAGAGGGGAGCACAATCCCTCCAAGATTCAATATGCACACCAATCCCTTTGAAATACTCAGTACAATAGAAAAACTACCAGATCCAGCAGATAAAGAGGCTGAACAGTAGGCCATCACCATGGAAGAAGACAAAAGGTAGGAGGAAACAAGCCCTCTCCAAACTGGAATTCCAAAAGGTGTCTCTAGTTCTCCAACCTATGCAGATATGAAAAGGAAGAAGGCTCCAAAGGTTTTAGGATCCTCGAAAGATGAGACAACTAAGAGGGCTTCAAAAAGAGTGGGGAGGAAATATCACAGAGAGGCCAGAGAAGAAGAGGTGGAGAGACAAAAAATGCAAGGCATCCAACCCATGATTGAGATGTCCATTGGTATAAATACTAGAACCAGGCCTCCCAAGGGAGGTACTGCCCCTCCCTCTGCTAGTAAATAATGAGATTAGTCTCTTAGAATTGTAGAGGACTGGGGAATCCCTCAAAAGCTGAGGCAGTCAAGAACCTATTGAAATTAGAATTACTTGAGATCCTCATGCTCCAAGAGACTAAAATAGAAGTGGAATACCTTCTAGAACTTAGCAAAGTAAAATGGAAACAAAAACTAGAAAAGAAGTAAGTGCAAGGGGTAAATGCGGTGGGCTTGCCACTCTTTGGGAGGTAGACAATTTCAACTTGAGAGCTCCTTTCAGATGCATCACTAGATTTACACCAAACTTTGACACCTTCCTAGTAAGATTACCTTTGCTCTCTTTATCTTTACGTACCTGTCCTCTATGTAGAAAATAAAGACAACTGGCAAACCCTATCCGATTTCCTTGAAGCTTACTCCCTCAAGAATATAATTCTAGTAGGAGACTTTGATCTAATCCTTCACCCAAAGGAAAAAATAGGAGGAATCAACAACAGGGACCACTTCCTTCCCTTCATGGAGGACTTGATTCAACAATGGGATCTACTGGACTTTAAGCCAAAAAAGGTCTTTACGCATGGACAAATAATAGAGTTGGGGCGGAGTACATTTCAGCCCGGTTGGACATATTCCTACTTTAGAGCACCTTCATCTCCGAAAAGAAGACCATCTTCACAAAAATTCTGCCAAAGCTGACTTTAGATCATAAACCCATTCTTATTTTGCTGGAAGAAGAGGAAAATTTGGGGCCAAACCCTTTCCAATTTCACCCTCTCTCGACAAATAGAGAAGGGTTTATGGATACAGTTAAGAAGGCCTATTCCATCCATGTTCTTGGATCCCCCATCCATGTGTGGGAGAAAAAGCTAAAGGCCACCAAAACAACCTTGAAAGAATGAATAAAAAGCCCACAAAGTCCCCCACTAGTCATAGAAAACAGAATATAAAGAAGCTGCTTGATTTGCAAAGGATCCTAGAGGTGCAAGACATTACCTGCTTAGAAATTTAGATCAAGCAAGAACTCCAACTTAGCATTCTTTGACCATTCATAGAAGAGGAAGAATCCTTGAGGCTCAAATCATGCAATCTCTAGCTTGCGTCTGGAGACAAAACTTCAACCTTCTTTCATAAGAAAATCTGAACTTGACTTTCTAGAAACCACATTGTTGAAATCACCTCACTTGATGGGGCTATTCTCAAAGGCACAACTATGATAAAAGAGGTTGCAACCTCCAACAGCTGTACAAAGAAGAAGGAGCAGATGATGATGAGGAATCACAATATTTCCTCAAGCACGTTCCAAGATTGGTTAACAGGGAGGATAACTCAATACTCCTGAAGCCCTTCACTGAAGATGAAATCAACAATGTCATATGGAAGATGGAACCAGACAAAGCTCCAAGACCCGATGGGTTCTCCATCCACTTTTATAGAATCTGTTGGGACATCATCAAGGTTGATTTGTATCGAATGATCAAAGGCTTCCTCCAAAAATCCAAAATGGGAGGAAGCACAAACTCCACTTCCTAGATCTAATCCCAAAAGAAGCGAACCCAGTGGTGTTCGACTGTTTCAAGCCAATCTCTCTATGTAATCATCCTACAAAATACTCACCAAGTTACTTTCAAATAGAATAAAGCTGCTGCTGGAAAAACTCATCTCTCAACCAAGGTGGGTTTGTCAAAGGCATGCATATCTTGGACAACATGATACTAGTGTAGGAAATCATCCATTCCAGCCATCAATGCAAAGAGCAAGGTATGCTCATTAAGTTGGACATGGTGAACGCCTTTGATCGAGTAAGGCACTCTTTTCTCCTTCAAGTTCTTTCTGCATTTGGTTTCAGTCCTAATTTTATAAAATTGATTAAAGCATGTATTGAAGAACCTTGGAGAGCCCCTCTAGTAAATGGTAGGCTGACAAACTACTTCAAAGCTTCGAGGGGTATTAGGCAAGGCTACCCATTGTACCCCTTCCTCTACATTCTAAGGACAAATTCCATGATCCAAAAGCTTACAACAGAGGAGCTCAATGGGTCACTTCCAGGCATCAGGGTGATAAATGGAACAACACCAATTAATCTTGCCTTGTTCATCGATGACTCTATCCTTATGGGAGGAGCCTCCATTAAAATTGCTAGGGCCTTCAATGAAGTAATCCAAAGCTTATGAATAGTCTTTAGAGCTATGTTCAACAAGAGGAAAAGTGTTGTGTATGGCTGGGCTGTAGACTAGCAAACTATTCTCAGGATTGCCCAAGCCCTGCGCTTCACAAGCTATGTCTCTTGGGACAAATTCAAGTACACGGGCTTGCCTTTAACATTGGGAACTAGCAAGTCCCCTCATTGGATGGAAATTATTAGCAAAATTAAGGCAAAAATGACTGCATGGGGTGGGAAATGGCTTACCACAGCTGGGAAGCTTATTCTTGTTAAATATTTTCTCTCCTCCCTTCCTATCTACCAGGCTTCGTTTCTCTTAGCTCCAAAAATGATCATCGAACAACTATCTAAGTTGATTCAAAATTTCCTATGGTAAGGAGGAAATGGGAACTAAAAAAAAAATCACCTTGTAAGCTGGGACATAGTGAAAAGGCCAATATTTGAAGGCGAACTACAAGTAAGAGATCCTGGGTTGGCCAATTTGGCTTTGGGAGATAAGATTCTCTAGAAAATCTTCTCAAATCAAAGACACCCTGTAAGCCAAGTTCTAATTAAAAAGTATCCGCACAGACTCATAATAAATAATATGGATGAAGGAGCTTCCTACAAAGGAACCACGCTATGGAATCTTTGCAGCCAAGGCTAGGAGTTCTTTAAAAACCATCTCTACAAAATCCTAGGAAACAGAAAAAGAATTGGACTATGGGAAGACAAGATCATGGGCCTCCAACCCCTAAAATTTTCCCCTGAAATTGCAGATTTAAGTGAATGGCTCATCTAGAAAGGTATTCACAAGCTTGCTAATATATGCTCTTGGGACAATGGAGGGAACTGGAGAAATTGGGCTCTCCATCGCCCCCTTGACTGGATGCTCCCTTAACTTCACCTCTTTCTAGCTAAGTTATCTGGTATGGCTCTTGTGCATCTCCATTCGAGGGACAAGTGGGGTTGGGGGAAGACCGGAGCTTACTCAACATTGCAGGGCTTTGCATATTTTCAAGATCAACAACCTCATATCCACTCTACAATGATTTGGCAGCATGTTTGGGACCCCTTTGGTCAACCAAAAATCAATTTCTTCTATTGGATTCTCATGCACAAAAGGGTCCTCACTAGAGATAATTTAGTGAAACGTGGAAATATTGGTCCCCATAAATGCCCTCTCTACTGCATGGCTCAGGAAATGATTGAACATCTGTTCATCAACTTCCCCTTCACTCAAGAAGTATGGTTGCAAGCAATTTTGTGGCTCAACGCCCAAATTCCAGCGCAGCTTTCCATAGTTAGTCTCTTTGTCTCATGGAAAGAGCATTATCCTCACACCTTGAAGAAAAAATCAACATGGGCCAAAATCTGAAATGCAATTCCTAAATACATCTGCTAAGGAATTTGGTTAGCTAGGAACGAAGCCATCTTCAACAACAGATTGCAATCCACCAATGTACTGACTACCAAAGCCAAAGATTTACTGCTGGAAACATATGAAAATAAACCTCATAAGTCAGACAATTCTCTCCTCCTCGAAGAGATTAGTTGGCTAGGTGAGTCCCTAAGGCAGGATAGCAATAAAAAGAACCCCTCCCGACCTTGCCTCAACCCAGAGTGGCAGCTTCGAATCTCTGAGTCAGAATTCCAAAAGTGGTGGAAAAAATAGGTCAAAGTTTCGATATTCTTCGATGGAGCCTCCAAAGGAAACTCGGGGATATGAAGGGCAGGGGAAGTAATCTTCTCCTCAGACAGGCATAAAAAGGATAGCTTCAATCGGGGCATAGGATAGAGCACTAATAACTAGGCCGGGATTCTAGGACTACTCAAAGCATGCCAGCTTTCTTAGGGGAACAAAGGGAAAAACCTTCAAGTTTTTGGGGATTCAGAAATCATGATAAAAAACCTAAACACTGGTGATTAACTCAATATCTCAACACTCAACAAGATCCTTGAAAGCCTAAGAAATCTGCTGCAGAACTTCACTACTTGTTCATTCTACCAATCCTACAAACTTTGAACAAGGAGGCTAACATAATGGCAAATAAGGGATTTCTATTAGGTCAAGGTTGTTTGTCAAAGAATGATGAAGCAACAGAAAGGCATTCAATCCCTTAATAGAGAAGACCAGTAGTGCAAGATCAAGGTATCTAATGTTTCGCTCTCCTTATGCAATGTCTCTATCTCCATGAATGTCCAAAGCTTGGCGTAGGCAGTATACATCCGAACCCCATCTGAACGCTGAAGATCGATGCTGATCCATGGCCCTATTACATGTTGACAAACATTTTTTAAATGATAATGATCGTAGACGATGCACAACAATGATTCACCACAGCTCCAACAATATAAAAAGAACCTCACAATGGGCTGAAACAGCTAACATGATCATCACTTAAGCATTTAACTCTCAAACAATAAGATAATGAAACGACTCAACAATGTTTTCATAAGCAGAGGATACAGTTTGTCGAGCTGCTGGAATCGATTTTGGGCAATGTTAGGTTCACCTTATCCTACTAGAGAAAAGATGAATGGGATCCTTAGATGCATCCCTTGTTTTTAGGTTCTTAAGCGCTAATCAAGGAACTCTAAGTAATCTCATAAGAATAAATTGTATCAGCGAATGCCCAATGGATAAAGTTGGATTTTGACGATTCTAAATCGCCAGAAATCATACATCAGAAGCTTAATGTAATTGGGGTTGTTTGGCTCAGGCCCAACCTTACTTCTTAATAAAAATCAACCATTCTTGTTAAAAAAAAATGAATTGATATATTATATTATATATTATCTATCTATCTATCTATCTATTCTATCTTATTATATATATATATAATATTATATATATATACTCTGACCAACTTAGATCCATCATTCTTTTGGATTTTCAAGGCGATAGGGATCAAATTTCAAAGTGCAAAGTGAAAATATTTCCTACAGCTTTGCACCGAAAAGGAGGTCTTACACATTAAGAGATTTGTCCTATTAGCCTTGATAGATCCAAAGTTAAGATAAATCTAGACTAGGTATTATTTATTATTATACAAATTTCACATCACTATATATAAAAGTATTCTTACTTTTAATTTTATTAAAACCTTGATTTAATCTCTATGGAATATTCACACTATAATTTTAGTAGTATTAGAATAGATGATTTAGATATATCTCAAAAGTAATTATAAACTTTTCGCTTCTAGATTTAATTAAAAAATATGTTATAAAATTAAATTGAATTAAAATATATATAAATTATTTTGATTGGGAAATGAATTATGGTATTTGGGCATGTGGTATCATGGTATTGACCAATAATATTGTAAAGTGGGAGTGAATATCCGTGGTTAAAAATATTGTTATATTGTACGTTTATTTTAAATATTAAGTTTTTATGCGCTTAAATTAAATTTAAATATAGCATGGAATGATTATTTTAATTGGAGTTGTCTATAATGCAACTTTTTGGAGATTTTGGTGACGGAATCCGGCGGAAGAATTGAGGTTAAATCTTGATTTGTTGCAGTTTAAAATGGTTTTTACTGCATATTGGATTCAAACACCCTGAAAAACCCCTGGGCTGGGACGGCTTTGGATTGTGCAGAAAACTTAGCTATCAAACTTGCGATTCCAATAAATTGCTGCCGGATTTTGACCGGAAAAACCCACCGAAAAGGCTTCCAAAAAGTCGCATTATAGACAACTGCATTTTAATTTATATGGTAAAATGGATCTTAATTGAGCCAAAATGTGCTCTACAACCTAGCATAAGAGAAATGTCTAGCTCAATTAAATAATAATAAAAGGTTAAAAGTAATATAGGGAAATGTTGTTGTCTCCATAAAAATAATAAAATTCAATTTGTTATATGCTAATTTTGCTTTTATTAATAAAATTACTATATTTTTTAAATAAAAGAAATCATAATATATTTATCGCATTAAAATATATAACATATAAGTAGTAGCCATAAGTTAGAGATCCATTTTTACCTTATAGATTTTATTTTAAAATTATATATATATATATATATATATATATTATATATATTATATATAATATTATATATATAATACATTTGGGCTGAGAACACCTCCACTTAGTTCTCGAAGAGTGTTGTAATGTCCTGTTATGTCATATGTTATCTAAAACATTTTGACTCACTCAAGTTATATAAAAAATAAAATAAAATAAATAATTAATATTATTAATTAATCAAACCAACCTAGATCCATATTAACTCTGGGTATATCAAGCCATGAGAAGGATTAGATCTCTCAAGGTGCAAATCTTTCCCCAAGTTTTGCACTCAAAGAAGAGGTTTGCAAGTAGAGAGATTTGATCCCTCTCAATGCTTGATAGATCTTGAGTTAAGATGGATCTAGAATGGTTTATGAATGCTATTTATATGTTATATAATTTAATGTGATATGTATATTATGATTTTTTTTTACCTAAAAAATTTTGCACACAGGAAAATGTTTGCATCTTGAAAGAATTGATCCCTATCAGCCAATGGTAGATGCAAGGTTAAGATGAATATATATTGTTATTAATAAAAACTAAATTACAATATAACAAATTGAATTTTATTATTTTTATTATTAATTGAGCCAACATTTAAAAGTTTACACTTATTTATGGACATCTCCTCATATTGGGCTCTATATTACTTTTAACCTTTTATTATTTTTTTAATTGAATTGACATATAAATATTTACAAAGAAACATTTATACCACTACAAAATAGTTGTAGAGTGTGTTTAGACAAAATAATATTATTGTAATACCTAATATTATCTCCTCATATTAACATCCTATATTATTTTAAATCCATCATCTTCTACTCTAACTTAATTATTAATGAATTAATATTTTTATAATATGGAATACATTTTTTGATAGTACTTTCATCTTATGGCCCCATGGTTGGGAGAAATTAGACTTGATTTTTCAAAATCTCAATAATCAATCCAATTCCATCAAATTTACCATGGAATCCGAAGCTGACAGAAGCTTGCCCTTCCTTGATGTTCTTATTTCGAAAAAAGATGATGGTTTTTCTCTCACCATGTATAATGTATGAAAACCCACATTGAACAATATTTACATGTGAAATCCCATCACTATCCAACTCAAAAGCTAGGTGTTCCAACACACTAGAAACTAGGGCTTTAAGGGTTTATGATGAACACCATATTGTGGATGAGAAAACCCATCTCCTCAATGATTTTAAGAAGGATGGTTACAATAGGTTCCAAGGGATCAAGAGTTTTTTAAAAGTTAGCTAGGGTTTGCAGACTAAGAAAGAGCTGGTTGAAGTGGCCTGTAGTGTCCTTTATCCAAGGGACTACTGATAAGATTTCTAGGGTTCTTAGTAGGCATAAGGTCGTTTCCACCTTTAGACTCTTAAAAATCATTCGTGACTCTTTAAGATCGGTCAAAGGCCATGTGGATCCTAAAAACATGACGGGTGATTTCTTGATTCCATGTTTCTGTGAAACCCCATACATTGGACAGACAGGTTGTTCCATATATCAGAGGATCCAGGAGCACGTGACTGACCTTATACATTGAAGGACTCACTCTCTGCTTTAGCGAAATATGCTGAGAAGACTAAACACCATACTTGATTAGAGGATTCCAAGGTCTTCACGAGAGTTGACCATTTCCATCATCGTAAATTAAGGGAAGCCATCAAAATTGAGAAGAGAAATTAGATTCTTAATAGGGATGATGGATGGAACATTAGTGGTTTTTGGGTCCCTTCCCTTTATTCCTAATCCCCTTATGTTTTTTCCCTCCTTGGTTTCCTTGTCTTGACCTTTTATTTTTTTTCTAGTAATCTATTTTCTTTTTTCTTTAAATAAATAAATAAGTTATTTTTCTAGTAATTTAGTAACTAATTTGATTTAAATAAATAAGTTAATAAATAAATAAATAAAAATTTATTTGATTTGTTTTTGATTTGGATTACAATTTGATTTGATTTAATTTTAGTTTTGATTTTATCATTTGGTGTATATATTTTCTTATTCTTTACTCTTTTTATTTATTAGTTAAATTTTGATTATTGTTGATTTCTTTATTATTAAAAATTTGGGTTATGATAGGTATTATTATAAATAGAGTAAATAATATTCGATAATTAAAAATAGAAATATTTAATTCAGGAATAGTAGAAATTAGATTATTAATTTATTAAATTATTTAATTGTTTATTTTATAATTCTAGAATTCCTATAATATTCCCATCTTATTTAATATTTAAAAATATTTTGACTTACTGATTGTTAAAGATTTACCAATGTATTCTCTATTATAAAATATTTGATGTGTTGGTTGCTCGCAATGCTATTTTTCTGGAGAGTTTCTTAAATATTAATATTATCATTGTACTATTATACTAATATAATTTAATTAATATTCTTTAATCTCTCTCCTCTTCTCATTATTCTTTTGAATCAACCTCCCGCTCCTCCCACCTCAGTAACTGATTAACAATATTATTAACTAATTATATCAATATTATTCTTGTTATTATTATTATTAATATCTTAGTCTAACTAATAGACGAGATGACCTTTTAAGTCATTATTGTCCAAAATTCGGTATACATTTTAAAAAATGATAAATTTAAATTATTTAATCTGCAAAAATCGAATGGCCCAACAATTTTTAAAGGATTGAATCCATTTTTACATTCAAAAATCCATTTTAAACCTAAGAACTAAAATTATATTAAAAGATTTCAAAAAAACCTATTGCATCAAATAATTAAATAACATTATTATTAATTAACATTAAATATAATAATTTAATTAACATATTATTAATTAAATAATATATTATAATACACAATTATATTATTATCCATGTTTATCCATTTTATATTCGAGTTTCACTTTCTTCTATCTTTAAATTTTTATTATTTTATCTCAAAAACCTTTAATTAATAATTTCAAGTCAATTAGATGAAATATTAACAAATTTCTTAATTTTATCTTTAATCTATCATTTTATTTATCTAGATCCTACATTTATAACTCAATTTTATTATTATCTATTTTTGATAATGGGTTGAGCGCGTATTTGAAAAATCTAAAATTTCATATAATACCTTTAATTAATAATTTCAAGTCAATTAGATGAAATATTAACAAATTTCTTAATTTTATCTTTAATCTATCATTTTATTTATCTAGATCCTACATTTATAACTCAATTTTATTATTATCTATTTTTGATAATGGGTTGAGCGCGTATTTGAAAAATCTAAAATTTCATATAATCTATAGGATTGTTTTTAAAGAAAATTATTAACATAATATATTAACTTTTGATAATCTCCCACTATTATTATTCTTCTCGGATTTAAACAAGAGAATTGAAGAAGCTTTTGGAAAAAGACATCTACTTATTGTTGTAGACTCAAGAAGAATAAGTCTACTTATCCATGGGGCAAAATGATCACCTAGCTCAGGTAATTATTATTATTATTATTATTATTTCTACATAAAATTATATTTATTATATTAACAGGGTAACAATGAATTTACATTATGACCGAAGTCAAGTATTCTGTTCCTGTAGGAGGCAGATCTGTCCAGAACAAACACATTTGAAAATTGTCTAATTTTGTGTCCCACGTAGGGGAACGATCTATGATACATAAGACATATCAAAAACTCAAAATAAACTGAGGGATACCAAAGATCCCAGAACCAAGTCGCCTTACAACCGTGCCCAGTGGTGAGGGGCTTTCTACCAAAAAAGGAAGCGTGGGTGGATTTGCTATTCATCGATGGGCTCTTCTATGATTCGACACCAGCCCATATCAGGTAATTCCTCTGTTTGAGTTGCATTCTGAGCCACGGGACCCGGATCAACCATCATCGCCTCCTGTGCTCTGCCCACTTGTTCATTTGTTTCCTGCTGAGGGGCATTTTCCGCAGCCAGCCGAAATGATGAAGAGGGATCCGGGATTGCCCTTGAATTCCCTGCCTGAGTCCTTAAATCCTCAACTTGACTTTCTTCTTGAAAAACCACTGTAAAATAGGCAGTGATCCTGGGCCTGTTTAGAGTGCTGTCAAAGGTGAATATGGTAGAGCCAGAGGTAGGGATAGGTTCGGGCCAAGAGCTAGAGCCACAAGATCTTCCTCTTCTGCTGCAAGATGAAAGCCTGCGCCCCCCTGACAAGTCGCTGGAGGACGATTCAGTTGGGGCCCTTCTCGGCTGCCCCCTGCGGCTACCCATTCTTGGTCTCAGTCGAGGCATCCTGCAATTGACGATGGCCCAGGTCTAGGATCGTAGCTGTAGAGTAATAACCAATTGCTGGCAGTGGCTTTGCCTACTTGTTGAGCCTCCTTTGCTGAGCTTGGACCCTTCCTTTTGGTGCGTCGAATCCTTGCTCGTGGGCAAAACCAAAGACCATACAAAGAAATCAGTTGCCAAAGATATGTGAATGAGAAATCCGGTTTGCAATACCTGAAAGATACCCGTGAGGGAGTAAAACCAGCCTCTCAGGGAAGGCCAAGACCATCAACGCCAGGATCCAGTTCCCCTCATGCTTCCTGAAATTCTTTGTGGGATGGAAGGTAAGTGGGAGGAGCGACAGAGCCAATGAAATGTCCATCCCCCAGGCCCTTCTCTGGCTTTAACATTCCTTGCCTTGTCTTGGGAGTCTCCTCCCATAACTGCTACATTGATGGCTTGTGCTCTCTGCTGCATGCTGGTGCGTGCAAAGCTGAACTCCTTCACTGCAGACCTGGTGTTCCAGCTGAGCCGATGGCCTTGCGAATCCGAATAACCATTCAAACGATTGTGCCGTGCGCCAAGTGCCATAACCACTCCACGATCCTTGTACTGGTCGGGCAAGTGGCATCCTGCCTTACCCAACCCCTGTCCCGTCATCTTAAATCGCACCACAGACACCTGCATTCGAGGATTATTATTATTATTATTTTAATT
>APFE030449099.1:256999-302140 GCA_000404065.3 Pinus taeda | reverse complement strand
AAAAATTTGTCATCATAACTTACTTATTATGGAAATATATCTCATTTGTTATACTATTTAATCAATAATTTCTATTTAATATTAAAGGACAAAAAACTTCAAAAACTTCAAAAAATCTCCAAATTTATATTAAATTTTCATTCATACACGATTTAAACTTGAATCAAATATATAGACATCCATGAAGTTTAAAGAGGTGGAGGAGTTACCCAGAAAGTTATCGAAATTCCAGTTATATTTACAGAAAATCAGGTAAGGATTTTTGTAAATCCAAGCTATAGTTGTTAAAATTCAAAAATTCAAAATTATTTTTGTAAATCCAAGCTATAGTTGTTAAAATTCAAAAATTCAAAATTTTAGGTGTCCGAGATGTTTTTGATGGTGCTAAATCCATTTCCACCATCAAAAACAAAATTCAAAGAATTCCTTTACAAAATTTTTTGAAATTTTTTTGCCCAGATTCTAGCCGCTTTTAGCCATCCATTAATTCTCCCACCGAGTTAAACAACTCCTATAAACATTCACCCAAAATAAATAAATATAACATATCACTTTGAATACAATGCTTTGTTCAAATTAAACACAATTGTGTCATCTCCTAGCTCCATCAAACATCACAGTTAACACATTTGGCGAGACACAACTAAACATGAATTGAACGGAAGTACATCACATAACTAAACATAAACTCAAACACACGTACCAAACATAGCAAAACATGAAACATGAATGAACAATCATAACACATAGCATATACAAACAACAACAACTTGGCGTGCTCCACATCCCCAACAACATGGGGTGCTCCACATCAGCATGAGAAGAGAGGAAAGGAACGCGAGAGAGAGCGGTGGTATAGATTCATGAGAAGGATGCTATGAAATATAACAAAGCTGAAATTTAATACAATTTGAATTCTGATAGTTTATAATTGTGTTCAAATCGTTCCATCATCATCATTCTCTTTTCCGTTTCTTGCATAGTAATATATATTATTTATTTAGAAATTGTATTTCTTATTTGTTTTTATCTACAATATTATATTATTATTTTTAGGTTGTTATATTTAGATGTTTTTAGATTGATGTGTGGTTGGGATATTCTTTCAAGCAATATTTATGTGTCCAAAATAATTTATCTATCTTACAACAACATTATATATATTTACAAATAACATTATTTGATGTAAATATACAATATAAAATACATGCTCAAATTTTAAATTTATTTAATGTAAATTGCTTAAATTTTAAATTATTCCATCTTTCAAGACCAATATATTACCATTCAAATTATGTTAGTTTGTAACCATCTTCCACGTAGTTTTATGATCATCTTTTGGTTCGCCACCTTGACTAGGTCAATGCTATAATGATTCTCATCTTCATCATTGTGATATTCAACTCCACTTCATAATGACCGTTTAGAAAATTCATTGGATTAGAGTTACCCTAATAATTATCTCATCAATATAACTTGCTTTTCAAACTAAATTTTTGAACTATTAGAACTCAATAAGGGTGAAAATTTTAACAATTATTCATTTCCAAAGAATTATATTCATTTAATAATAATAAAAATATCATTAATTTAAAATAAAAATTCATATTATTTTTACATGTCCGAAAAGGGTTTTTGGATAAACGAGGATTGGTATTGTTAAGGCATTCTTTGAGTGTTTTGTTAAGGTACTTCTTGAGAATTCCCTTCCCACTCAGGTGATATCTTAGACAGATGAAGATGTAGTTCCCCATCAAACTTACAAAAAAAGAAATATTTTACATAATATTCTAATATAAACTTCAAAAACATATAATATATATATATAGCCCCAAGAGTTAGCTCAATCATTGTCCAAGTCAGTGCCATTGCAAAAATGGCGGGTCAACAGGGTCAATTCCCAAGCTCTTTGTGGTTAGGTTATAAATAGGCGAGGAAGATTGCGACCCCTCGAGTTATGTGTCCCCCTAATAGTTGATCCAAACTTTGATGTATCAAACCCACCAAAAAGTAATATATATATATATATGATTTTCATATTTCTGAAATTTAAAAATATATATTAAAAAACAGCATACTTTGTTGCTAACATAACATTAAATAAAATCAATAAAATCAATAAGATATCTAATCAGCCCTACTCTATTGCTAAAAAAGCATGGAATACACTGATTTGATGTCCACCGAACATATTAAAGTTAATTCCCCTTAAAAGTTCTCTTTCATAATTCAAGTCTTATCTCATAATCCATATATGTGTTTTAATTATTTTGGTTTATCTCACAAATCACTTATATTAATTGGAAGGATTTTTTAATTCTAATTATATAATTAATTACATCTTAAATCGTAGGTGTTACTAAAAAAATTAGTAATAAACTTCTTTTTAGATCTAATCAAAATATTAAGATAATGATTAATGTTTTTTACAATTTTATCAAATAAAATATATTTTTAATTATAATTAACAATGAAATTAAAAAAAATATTATAATATTTAATAAAAACTAAAATTTAAATTATGAAACGGATATCTTAATAAAAGAAATTTAATATATAACTGAGAAAATCAACAAATATAACGAAAGTTGAATAATAAATACATTAGAAATCCACATATATATAATTAGAAATCATAATTACTTTTCTAATTATTTTTATTGTTGAAATTTATTTATACTTATTTAAAAAATGTAATATCTAATTTTAAAATTTTTTAAAAATAAAATTAAATAAAATTTTCCAACCACGATGTTCCGCCTCAAAATCAAAAAATTTTGTCAATTATCAATTTCTTTTATATAAATAATCATTCATAATTTAACTTTGATATTACAGGATTAGTTTTATACAACACACCATCGATTTGAAATACTACCTGTTTTATACCACGTACATTTATTCCCACAGTCGCATTTTCTTTTAAAACAAATATATTTTTAAAATAAAAGAGCGTTTTAAATAAGGTTCGTTTTGTACACCACACCATCGAGCTAAACCACTACATATTTAATATCACATACATTTATTTCCACAATCACATTTTCTTTTAAAACAAAGATATCTGTAACTTAAAATAGGTAACATTACATCTTTCATATCACGTACATTTACTTCCACAATCACATTTTGTTTTAAAACCAAGATATTTCTAACTTAAAATAAAATAAGCTTTTACATATGGCCGTATTACGTTTGGGCCACTGCTTGAACTTGTGTAATCTCAATAATTTCATTTCATATATTTATATTTTTAATATTATAAATAAGAATTTTGAAATGTAAATATATAAATTAATATATTCAAATTAAAAATTTTAAATAAATATATTTTCATAATATATATGATTTTTATTTTACTATATTAAATTTTTTATATAAATTATTTTAGTTATTATATTTAAAAAAAATTTAATTATAGTAATTTATCCTAATTTATTTTAAGTTTAGATGGATTAAATGTTGAAAGGTATTAAATTTCTCAGAATATGAATCTCATTTTGAGTGCAAAATTATAGCACAGAATAAGTTTTTTAAAGTTTTTATTTAATTATTAGTAATTATTATCTGGATGTTAGAGATTTAATTTCTATGAAATATGTCTGAATATTTATAGTAGTAATCAAAGATAAATGATGAAGATTTATCTCCAAGTTCATTATGCTTTTTTGATTAAAATTAATTCATTAAAGGAAATGTCATATCAACATATGTCATGTTGGGTATGCGGTATTGATAAGCATAGACCCATCTTAACTATGGATGTACCAATACATGAGAGGGATCAAATATTTCAAAATCAAAATGTGTTTTTGAGTTCAGAACATGAGAAAAGGTTCGCACCTTGACAGATTTGATTCATCTTATTACCTAAGGATCCTTATTTAACATGGATTTATGTTTGCCATTGATAATATAATTAATATCTATAAATTTCACATCATTAGATAAAATTGGTCTCATTTCTAAATTATTAACACCTTGATTTAATAACTATTTAATATCCACTAAATAATCTTAGTAGTAGCGAGGATAAGGAGCGAGGATAGGGATTACACATCTCTAAAGAATAATTATAATGTTTTTGGTGTTTAGATTTAATTAAAAAATGTTATTAAATTACATTAAATAAAATATTTTGATTGTGAAATGAGTTATGGTTTTTCAGCATCAGGTTTTGATAAGCCATAGCAAGCCATGGTACTCGTCCATGGTAGTGTGAGAAAGCATATTTACAAGCTAATATATCCATGGAAATGCGGAGTTGAATATTCATGATTGTGAATATTGTTATAATGTAAGGTTATTACAAGTATTAAGATTTGTTAATTAAGTCTAGATATTGTTACTCAATTATTATTTCAATATGATGGTTAAATGAGTTTTAAATTACAACTAGTATGTACAAGTTACATGTTTTAATCGGATAGGCATATTATGGTTTTCTTTGATCCAAAAAAAATGTTCATAATTTTATTAATAAAAGAAAACTTATAGTATAAAAATTGAATTTTACTATCTTTTAATTTTTATTATTAATTATATCAACATTTAAATATTTACACTCATTTACATTGTATCATCTCCCTATAATGACTCTATAATACTTTTAACATACAATTTTTTAATTGATCCTACATGTAAGTGTTTACAAATAAAAATTTAGATCCTTAAAATATCATCTAGGTTGATGTAGAGTGTCTCTCAATAAGTCATCATATTGTAACAAAATCTATTTACAAATTAAGAATTTTCATGGTAATGTAGGGGTGAATATCCATTATTAAGAATAATGTTACATGTCTTTTGAAATGCATATATGTTTAATTATATAGTATTTTTTTAATTAATAATGAAATCAATTTAAAATAAAGTTAAAGTTTTATGGTTTTTCTCATTTTGGGCAATGAGATGTATTATGGAGTAAGTATTTTAATGTTTAGCATGGATTGATGCCCATCAATAATTAACGATCATTTAATTTGTATAAGAACATTATTATTATTATTTTATTTATTAATTTTCATATTTTATATAATATTATTTTTTCTTATTTTTTTAAGAGTATTATATGAAATATTTTCCAGTTTAAATATATTAGCTTTGTAAATTCTTTTATCATTGTTTGTGTGACTAAACTCTATTCATCATTATTATTACATTTAAAATATTACTTTCATTATTGTTACAATTCTTATATATCTACTATCGTATTATTAATATTAAAATATAAATCTCCACATATTAATAATAAACCTTTCTCAAATTATTAGAATGACATAACTTTTCATATTAAATTTGTTAATATGAATAAAAATGACTAACTTGATATTGTAGAATAATAATAGATAATTAACTCAATTTTATATATTTTTAGTATTTTATTTATTTCTATATATATATAATTAATATTAATAATAAAAAAAATGAGATTAAAGATTTTAATCAGTTTGATATTTGTTTTGGTTTGTTAAGTTTTTACATCAAGTTTCAGAAATTGTGAGCAAGGAGTATCTAAATCATCAAAAACACTCGAAATCACACTCACCTCTATCATACCAATGTTTAACCTGAATGATTTTTTTACTAAAGAATTTTAAACTAGTAATCTTCATATCACAAAATGACTTAACAGTACACGTTGTAAACAAATTTTTTTGATAAATTGAAAATAACCAATAATCACTTTCATACCTTAAATTTTATACTATTATTTGGCTTAGGATTGGTCTTCGAAATAGAACTGGGGCTCAATAATCACTTTCATACCTTAAATTTTATACTATTATTTGGCTTAGGATTGGTCTTCGAAATAGCACTGGGGCTTCATAGTGACTACTTGGAACAAACTATTTCAATTTCCAAACCTCTTTGATTTACACGTTGACATTCGATCAAAGAGTAACGCGATAGTTTGTCGGGATTCATCGGAGGTGCTTGGAATCATCTCATCAACAGGCCACCACATTAAAGAAAATTACTCGATGGAATTGGCAACGTGGATAGGTTGTTATACGCGCTCAATGATTTGAGAAGCTAGTTTGATAAAGATTCATTATTAGTGAAAGAAATTTGAACGGCATAAATTTAGAGCATTTTAATCTAAATCGATGTTAAAAATAACTAGCAAGCCATGTTAATAAATGTGGTTGAAAAATATCATAAAAGTTAAATTATTAATAAATATAGATGTAATATTATTGATTATATTAATATTAAAGTTATATTTACTTTTATAAAAATTATTTATTAATATTAAATTATGATTAATTAATTATTATTATATAATTTTAAATATAATTATGGTTATTATTATTATTTTGTTATTATTCGATTATATTAATAATTGATATTAACTATTACTATTAATTAATATTAATTATTTTTATAGTTAATCAATTTATTATTATTTTAATTTCATCTAAAAAGTAAAATATTGTTTTTTTATTTTTTTATTAATATCTTTCTAATTAACTAAGTGTAAAAGATTTATATTAAACCTAAGGGATTTCTAATAAGGGAATAATAAATATAAGAGATTAATACTTAAGAACTATGGCATTATAAATCCAAGTTATATGAATCTTAAGATAATCATGGTTGACCATGGTCTAATATGGTTTATTTTTATATTGAGACAATATTTGTCACAATACGACATTGGACCATGATAACCATGGTTGACAATAATTGATTTTCATATAGTGACCATCTTTGTCGCAATACAACGTTGGACCATGGTTTGCCATGATTATAAACCTAAAGGATATACATTAAATCCAAGTATCAATATTATAAATTCTATGAATAATATTACCCTAGGAATATGAACCTTTAGATTAATAAACTCAAACAATTGATATTGGAAACACAAGGCATTAATACTATAATCCCAAGGTATATAATCCCTACGATAAATATTATAAACCATAAAATAAATATGGTTAATGATGGTTTACCATGGTTGATTTTCGTATTGAGATAATATTTGTCACAATGGGTTGTTGGACTATAATAGACCATAATTGGCCATTGGTTTATTTTCATATTGAGAAAATCTTTGCCACAATGTGACTTTGGATGATAGTTTACCATGATTATAAACCCAAAGGATTTATATTCAACCCTAAGGTTAATATTGAAACCTTATGAATAATATTATACCCTAGGAATATAAACCTATAAGTTAATAAACCTAAGGGATTGATATTATAAACCCAAGGGAATAATAAACCCAACATATTAATTCTAAAAACCCAAAGTATTGTGAACCTAAGGGAATAATATTAAAATCAAGTGATTAGTATTATAAACCCAAGGTATATAAATCCTAAGATAAAAATTATAAACCCTAAAATAAATATGGTTGATCATGGTTCATCATGGTTGAGCATGATTGATTTTCATATCGAGACAATATTTGTTACAATATGATGTTATATTTATATTAAACATAAGGATTTATATTATAAACATAAGGAGTTATGTGATAAACCCTATGAATAATATTACACCTCGGGAATTTTAACCCTTAGATCAATAAACAGAACACTATGATATTATAAACTCAAGTCAATAATAAACCCAAGTGAATAAACATGGTTGACCATGGTTGATTTTCATTGTGAGATAACTTTTGTTACAATGTGACATTGGACGATGGCTGAATATGATTATGAACCCAAGGGATTTGTATTAAATCATAGGATCAATATTATAAAGCTTATCAATAATATTGTACCCTAGGAATATGAACCCTTAGATTAGTAAACCCAAGGGATTGATCTTATAAACCCAAGGGATTATGTCGAAGACCACAAGGTATTATAAACCAAAGTAAATAATATTAAACCAAAGGGATTAATATTATAAATCCAAGGTATATGAACCCTAACATAAATATTATAAACCCTAAAATAAATATGGTTGACCATGGTTAATTTTCATATTGAGACAATAATTGTCTCAATATGACACTGAACCATGGTTGAGAATGATTTATTTTCATACCGAGACAAGCTTTGTCACAATGCGACATTGGAACGTGGTTTATTTCGATATTGAGAAAATATTTGTCACAATGTGATTTTGGGCCATGGTTGACGAGGATTATAAACCCAAGGATTAATATTATAAAACATATGAATAATATTATTAACGATAAAATAAAAATGGTTGACAATGGTTGACCATGCTTCATTTTCTTATTGAGACAATATTTGTCACAATATGGCATTGAAACATTGTTAGCATGAATTATTTTCATGTCAAGACAATATTTGTCATAATTCAATGTTGGACCATGGTTTTGTTTCATATTGAGATAATCTTTGTCATAATGTGACATTGGACCATGATAACCATGATTATAAACCCACCTTGGAAAGTGGTTTATTTTGATATTGAGAAAATATTTGTCACAATGTGATGTTGGGCCATGGTTGACCAGGATTATAAACCCAAGGATTAATATTATAAAACCTATGAATAATATTATAAACCATAAAATAAAAATAGTTGGCAATGGTTGACCATGCTTCATTTTCTTATTGAGACAATATTTGTCACAATATGGCATTGAAACATTGTTAGCATGAATTATTTTCATGTCAAGACAATATTTGTCATAATTCAATGTTGGACCATGGTTTTGTTTCATATTGAGATAATCTTTGTCATAATGTGACGTTGGACCATGGTTGACCATGATTATAAACCCAATGGATTTATAATAAACCCAATGTATTTATAATAAACCCAAGAGATTCATATTAAAGTCAAGGATTTATATTATTAACTCTATGAATAATATTGCACCCTAGGAATATGAACCCTTAGATTAATAAACCCAGGGAATTGATATTATAAATCCCATGAATAATAAACTCGAAGTATTAATACTAAAAACCCAAGGGAATAATATAAAGCCAAATTCATTAATATTATAAAACCTAGGTACATAAACCCTAAGATAAGTGATATAAACCATAAAGTAAACATGGTTTACCATGATTGATTTTCATATTGAGAGAAGCTTTGTCACCTTATGACATTAGACCATGGTTGACCATGGTTTATTTTCATATTCGAACAATATTTGTCACAATGTAACATTGGACTATCCTTTACCATGATTGAATATGTTTGACAATGGTTGACAATGGTTGAACATGGTTTATTTTCATATTGAGACAACCTTTCTCACAATGTGACATTAGACCATGGTTGAATATAGTTGAAAATGGTTTATTTTCGTCTTGAGACAATCTTCATCAAAATGTGAAATTGAACCATAAATTAACATGGGTGACCATGAATATAAACCCAAGAGATTTATATTAGTTCCTAGGATTAATATTATAAACCCTATGAATAATATTATACCCTAGGAATATGAATCCTCATATCAGTAAACCCATAGAATTGATATTTTTTTTCTCGATTAAACTATTATATTATATACAAAACCAGATTACAATTACAATCAAGCTGTCTGGAAGATCCAGCTCCCTAGAAGAATGGCACCCTGGAACGGCCATTTGTAGCAAAAAAAGAGGGTGAACCTATTCATTCCCACACAGGGGCGATAGTAAACAGTAGAACACTCCTGCGCAGGGGAGTACAAAAAATTGACACAGAGTGGCCATCCAAACATTACGAGAACCGACCTTAAACAACAGCATTGGCATAGTGCCACAATGACACATTAACACAGAAACAATTTTGACAGGAAGACATGCCAGAAAAATTTGGACACATCAACAAAGCCAAAAAAGGAGTACGAAAAATCCTTCTGAGCAACATGACCTGAGACCTTGCAACAGATTAATGTTCCGGAACCTCCTCCACAATTGGGCACCATCCATATTATTCCACTTCCTGAGCTTGGCCCTCCTTCGCCTCGGTTGCTTCAGGCTTCGTCTGGACATCCTCCGTCTGAAGATGTGGCCTTTCCATTGCCTTCCCCTTGTCCATAGAGGGCGTCTCTGTAGCCTTCGCGATATTGACCAGTGAGGTAGACTCTTGATGTGCACTGGTTCCGCCCTCGTCTTGGGCTTCATCAATGAATAGCACAAAGACGTGGGCGTTGATCCGGGGGTAATTCAAAGGGCTATTGAAGGTGAAGACAGATGAGCTGAAAAAAGGCGAAGATGAAGACCCAGGTGAGCTAGCTTCTAGATATTGGTTCTACCTTAGAGAGCTAGCACCTCCTGTGTGAGGGGAATGGCAATGGCAATGACAGTGGGGAAAGGTCTCTGCCTCGGTTGAAGGGTGCGAGGACCCTCCTCGATTGGAGCCACAACGACTTAACATACGCTACTGAGGCCTAACCATATTAACAGGGCTATACAGAGGCAAATTGGGATTTAGAAAGCCGAGAGGATTGTGGACAGGCTGGGCAATCAAACCAAGGCTTGAACTTAATAGCACCAGAGGCGGCATAAGAACCCCAAACCATACCCGAATGAACATGGTAACGCCTGCGTTGCCACCATTTATAATGTCACTTCCCTTACCTCGAAGCTCGCCCACCATTAATATGGTCTGCAAGATTGCCGAGGATCCGAGCTCTGTTGCGCAGTCGAAAATGGACGGAGCGTAAATGCTCCTTTGCTACCATCCCCTGTCATTTAACCTAATCCATCGGGAATGTCCCTCTCCACCGGCATACAGGTCACCTTTGCGCATGGCGGGCAGGTGGCCTCCCGTGCACACCCGTCCCATCACCTTACTCGTGCCGCTTAGCACCTTCATCTGGGGGTGCCCATGGAATTGATATTATAAACCCAATGAAATAATATTAAACCCAAGAGATTTATATTAAACCCTAGGATTAATATTATAAACGTTATGAATAATATTATGCGGTAGGGATATATACCCTTGTATTATTAAACCCAAGGGATTGCTGTTATAAACCCAAGAGAATAATAAACTCAAGGGATTAGTTCTAAAATCCTAAGGTATTATAAACCCTAGGCATATAAACCCTAAGATAAACATTATAAACCCTAAAATCAATGTATTTGACTATGATTGGCCATGGTTTAATTTGATATTGAGATACTCTTTCTCACAATGTGACATTGGATCATGGTTGACCATGGTTGAAATCGTCAACCATGGTCGATTTTCATATTGAGACCAACTTTGTCACAATGTGACATTAGACCATGGTTGGTCATATTGAAGCAATATTTATCGTAATCCGACATTGTACCATGGTTGAAAATAGTTTATTTTCATATTGAGACAATATTTGTTGCAATGTGATATTTGACGATGGTTGACCATGGACGACGATAATTATAAACCCAAGGTATTTATATTAAATTCTAGGATTAATATTATAAACCCTACGAATAATATTAGATCCTAGGAATATGAACAATTAGATTAATAAATCAAAGGAATTGATATTATAAACCCACAGGATTAATAGTAAAATCCCAAGGGATTATAAACACAACGGAATAATATTAAATTGAAGGGATTAATATTATGAACCCTAATATAAATACTATAAACCATAAAATAAACATCGCTGACTATGGTTTGCCATGGTTGATTTTCATATTTAGAAAATCATTGTCACAATGCAATGTTGGACCATGATTTTTAGTGTCAAAGCTCTCATTGATAAAATACACCCCCCCGGCCACAAGCTTACTCTAGGATCTATTAAGAAAAATTTGACAATGTCAATTTCAGAACACTCACCGACAAAATTCCCTCTCAAAAAATCATATTTTTTTACATTTTATTTTAAAATTATTTGTTCGACACTAGAAAATACTGATAATAAATTTTCCTCAACCAGGATAATTATGTTCCATCACAGCTAACTCTTCTAATCGAAAATATGAAACAATATTTCTCAAAATTGGAAAAAAAAAATAATTTATGGGAAAAACGAAATATGTAACATTTTCGATGAACTTTGATTAAAATTTCAAGAACATAGAAACATAATATAGAGGCAATGGAATTTGATTATGAGGCAATTTCTATAGTCCCTAGAGTGGTAGGGACTAACAATAGAAACATGCAATTTTTTTAATGAGAAAGAACTTATTTGGAAATACTTAGGAATGATTATAAAGATATACAATTTTTAAAGAAAAAAAAAGTAGAGAGAAAAGGTTTAGAATAAGAGAAAAATATGAATGTGGAATTAGCATTTATTTAGAAATATTATATTAATGATGGAAACATATTCCTTTCTTTGAATTTCTAGGTTAGAAATGTTAAGAATTTAGAAGTTATAAATGTTCATTGTAAAAAATTTTGTTACATGTTTTTCAAATCTATATATGTTCAATTTTATATTAATTATTCTATAGTAATAATAATAATCATAATGATAATTTAACATAAATTAAAATTTAGTTAACTTTAGAATTTTAGAAACACAATTTTTGTAAACCACAATTTTTGTAAACCTGGTATTTCGTTAATCAATTGGGACATAACATGTACATCATATGCCTTCTGACAATAGTATACCAATAAGGAAGTTAGACCACTAGTGGAAATATATTTCCTTTATCGAAAATTTCAAATATAACTCAAAAAAATTGTATCCATACCATGGCTAAACATTTTTTCCAATTCTATCATTCAAATTGATAAGACTAAGTGCCTTGAAATGGCAAGAAATGTTGTTGAAATTAAATGTAACTATGAATCTTGAAACCTAAGAGAAAATGCTATAGTAAACAAAAAGAGGTACCATGAATTAAATTAGTTGGATTTTGAAAGATTAATTGGTGTCGTTGGTGTGCTAGGACAAACCGTTTTTTTCCTACGGAGATGATAGCCTCAATTCACATTGATTGCAGAGATGTGTCATAAGTTCAAGAGACATCTCTTGATTGTCTGCTTCGATGGAACTTAGACGAAGGGAGAGCTTACTTTTAGTGTCTTCCTTATCCTTAATGGATTTTCCAATCAATGTTTTGATGTGCCAATATAATTCTATAGTATATAGATAGTAATTTTATCTTCCTTTATTGTCGTAGACAACTAGAAGCCACTCAACTATTGAGGAGTGGATTTGCTCATTAGGGTGCTCACTCCTAGTCATTTATTCAAGTGCTACGTGATTCACAACTATCTAGATTTGTTTAGGGGTGTGCCCTTTGTACCTTTAAGTTTGATATTATGTTTAGAAGAAGTCTCGTGAACTCCCCTCACCCCTATTAGAGCAGTTCTTTCAACTTCTCATGCAATCGTAGGGCACGATGGAGGATATATGCTAACAAGAAATGAAAATGAGGGTGCCACGATAGGGTAAAGCATAACACAAAAAAACAATAATGTTGAGAGACATAAAAATTAGTTGCAATAGACAGATGAATCTAATATGAGGTGCAGTAACTAGTGATGAGTAAACAAGTGCTACAAGGAAATCAGGTAAATCAATTGTGATGTTATCAAAGCACTGCTAGGGACAGGTTTTAGGCTAGAAAATATCTATTTATTGGTATAATTGAATGAATATGAGCTTGTACATAGGGCATAATTGTGTATCATGAGAAGGAATGAAGTGAAATGACTTATATCAATGAATTATATGACTAGGAAACACAAATAATTTAAACTTGTTTCCAACAAAACTTTAAAGGAATGGAACTGAGACTAAGCACAAAATGCAACAAAATGCACTCTTTTCTAAGAAACAATGAATATGATGTTGTACTAGAGCTAAAAATTGTAGGTCCCAAGCACCCAATCATTCCCATTTAGCTACAAACTATAGACCACCATAAGTACACAAAATCCGAGGAGGTAACAAATTTTAGTGGCCTCCTTTAGCTAAGTATCAAGGGAATTATTCACAAATAGTTTTAACTCGAGGAAGGCTAGGTTAGTACGACTTCTTCCCCTCCCTTCCAAAGAAGTGGAAACAACAGAGGTAGGTAGGAAAATCATACTTGAGGTAGGAATTTTCCCCTTCCCCATTCCAGTGTAGTGATAACTAGATGTAGCATAGTTAACAATATTATCTCAGTGTACATAATACCCATCCTCTTTGTTCCAAGAGTGAGTAATACATTGGGGGGATTTCGTACCTCACACCGCATGGATGTTAAATGTGATGGGAAATTGGAGGGTGGCGTGGCCTTACCTCCCCCCATGTGGATCTAGGTGACAAAAGAGGGCTAATCCCTCCTCCCCTCTCACAAGTTTTTTTAGTGTGGCATCTCTGTTGAGGATAATTATTAAGTGTGTGTTTTGATGATTATCATGAATTAATGTCTATCATTGCCTACCAACCATTAATTTATATATTTTGAAAAATATTAATAAAAAAATAAAAAAATATTGAAAAATAAATACTTGATCAATATTCAAGCTAAAATTGCAATAACAACCATTTTCTAACCAATTTAAGCAATATTTAAAATTAATTCGTAAATAATTGATCAAAATTAAGGGAATGGCAGATAGTAAAAAAATAAAAAAATATGTTACAAAGAGAAAAAACGAAGTGAAAACTTGAAGGGTGAGTTCTTAAACCCCGCTCCCCTCTCACATGTTTTTTAGTGTGGCATCTTTGTTGATGATAATTATTAAGTAAGTGTCTTAGTGATTATCATGAATTGATGTCTATCATTACCTACGAGCCATTTAATTTATATAGTGAAAAATATTAATAAAAATTAATAAATATTGAAAATAAATATTTGATTAATATTCAAGCTACAATTGCAAGAACAACCATTTTCTAACAAATTTAAACAATATTTAAATTAAGTCATAAATAATTGATCAAAATTAAGGGAATGACACATAGTAGAAAAATATGAAAATATGTTACAAAGAGAAAAAAAGAAGTGAAAAATTGATGGGAGAGTTCTTAAATATAGAATGAAAGGTCTTTCATCCTTATATCATGTGCCCAAAAAGAATCTATTACAAAATGAAAAACATAATATTTCCTTTAAGAGTAGGTTATTACAAAATGAAAAACATAATATTTCCTTAAGAGTAGGTTAGTGATGATTGAACAAGGTCCCTAAGTGCTCCCTGTCGTGACATAAGATCTACATTAGGCGGCTTGCTGAGAATATTGAGATAGTCATTGATAATAGAATGAGCTCTATTTTTTCTCATCCATACCTTCCATGAATTTTTTACTGGTTGGCATGACTAACAAGGAAATTATAATAAAGCATAGATGAAGCCAATTCAAACTAGCAATAAATCCAAATCAAATAATTACTCACTATAAAAAAATAAATAGAAGCATAAATAAAAGGGATCCCAGATTGTTTATATCCCCATTGAGGAGTCTCCACATTGCATCCATCTTTTGCATTGTTGAACCCGCAACGAAGCCAAAATCAAAATTATTCAAAATATTTAGGAAAGATACAACTTGGGGAATCTCATGCTAACCCTGATACCACATGGGGAACTCTTGTTGACCCTAAGAGTGTCAAACTCTAAAATAAAATTTCTTAAAATGGGTGGATGAATCCTTCACCATAAACACTTGGATAATATTTATGTAGCTCGTTGAGCCCCCATTATTCATGTAGCATTTGCCATTGATTATCCTTGCAACATTGGCTACTATTTTGTACTCATGAGTCATTTTTTTATAATGTGTAAAAACAAAATTATGTGCTTTAATGCATCTGAGTGTCCATTGTTTTGTGTTTACATGATTTAAATTTAGTTTTGGGAATTTATAGAGTTTGGATTTTGTGGAACTTTTAATATTTTTATTATTAATATTATTAAGTTCTTTTCCTTAGTTCCTTGAATTGAGAGCAAATAATTCTAGAGATGCCTATTAGATTGGGATAATTCTTCTTCATATTTAATTGGCCATGAGAAAATAAAATGATTTAGGAAAGTTACTATAGCTCATGGAGGTATGATTCCCAATAATAAATAGGCAGTCTTGCAAAAGAAGTCTACACAAAAGTTAATAGAAAAGGTTGAAAGATTCACATAAATACTATTGTCACTGAACTCTTTAGTTTTGCATTTATTTGCAATCGTCCATGGGGAAGGGTATAGACGTGTCACAGCTGACTGGAAGGGATTTGGATTTTTTTATTTTGGTTTTTATTTTTGACTTGTTAATCACACTTTGTAGATTATCGTGGCCATGTAGCAATGATTTTTTAATTTTTCTCATAATTAGGAGAATCAGTGAACCTGTGGCTTGTTAATAAAGAGACCTAAGATGAAGTAAATAGTTCTAAAACTATAATCCTAACATGAAGAAACCAACCAAAAACCTCACTAAATAGGAAAAATGTTTCTACAATCTAGGGAAAGCCCCTATACTGATTCGCAAATTCCTTCCTGTGCCTATGCACTATCCCAGCGCAATGGACCCACCATGTAGACATGTAAGTTAGTTATAATACATGCTTGATTGGTTAGTATGTGGACAAGTGAATATTTTTTTATAAGAATGAGATAGACTCTTAGCTTATGTAGATAATTAATTCCTTTAAACCAAAAGAAAAAATCGCTTTGTAAATGTGCCTTCATATTGGAGAATATAAAATCTAGATAATTATAAATAATAAAACAATTATGATAAAATTCGTTAAAATTAAAGGGATACACACACACACACACAACAACAACAACAACATTGTGAATCATGTTTATTTTAATCGAACAAAAATAATCATTATATCATTGTGAGTATCAATTAATTTTTTTTATATATAGAACGGGGGCAATGCTACATCAACCTTGTTTTACAAATTTTTGATTAAGAACATGTTCCTTCATTATACTTTGTGATGTTTCCATTTCCATTGAAAAGGTGCTCAAATATTTCAAAGTGTTTCAGCGTTTATTGATGAGAGAATTGAAAAGAATATCTCCAATATTTAGAATTAGCTTTGAAATAATATTTTTAGACATTGAAATGACTAGTCTTATGCTGCAAGAATTTGTCCTTTCTTGGTGATAGGCATTCAGCATGATCATGACTTTGAAATGGAAGTACCACAAATAGATTGTACATTCTAGCCATCACATTACAATCCACTCGTTGTTTTTGAGAAGGATGGACTCGTGAAGGCAGGTATGAAAATGATTGCACACTCACTATAATTTTTTCCACAATCAACCATTGAGTGAAATAGAGAAATGATCCTTTGAATGGAATTGGCTAAAATTGCAACTTTACATGATCATGAGGAACTCAAGTATCCACTTTTGGAATTTAGATTGATTCATATTTAAAGGATAAAATGAAAAATATATTTATTTACTCATATTTATTAATAAATGTGTTCATTAATATTTATTATATTAATAAATTAGTCGATTTTCATTATATCAATAACCTTTTTCATATCTCCGATCGGGGTGTGAGTTGACAAATGGATTTTGTCGAGATTCAGGTCATGTGTAAGTTGAAAGATGTAAGGGTCAGAGGGTGGCTTATGCACAACCCTCTCATGCTTGGTAACAAAGGTATGGTGACAGTGCACATGCCAACAATTAATAATGATGAGACGGGATAGAGTGATACCTCCTCAAATGTGTTAAGGGTTTCCATCTCCTCATTCTTAATTGTTTTCTTTCTAGTTCTAGTATTTGGTTTTGGTATAGTGCTCCTGGGTCGCTCATGGTCATCCGAGAGGAAGGCTCTATAGGTTGGTTTTCCTGGTGTTGCTGGCTCCCCCAGTCTCATATCCAAATACATCGGGTATTTTATTTTTATTTCCCCCCTTCATCAACTTCTCTGCACAGCCTATTCTCATGTTTCATAGATCTTATGTAGAAATATTTATAAAATAGCCTCTGCAAGAAATTGGAATCTATGTCATGAATTATGGAAAGCTCCTGTCGGATTTTATTCTCTCTTTTCTAATTTCTCTATGACTATCTCTCATCTCTTTGATATTTTATTATCTCTCATGGGCACGTGCTACATATCTTTGGCTTGGAGCTCTGTGGATGTCGCATACTTATTTTTTTGTGCTAGTTGTTTACTCCATTTGATGTCTCTTTTAGTGTGGAAGATTAAGAATTTCCTGTTTTTGGCTCCTCTTGTTTTACCTTTGTGTCTGATTGGAAACAGTCTCAGGGAGCCAGGGCATGTTGTTCCTTTCCTTGGGTGGCAAACCCATCTTGTTTTACCTCTATGTCCGGTCTTAAGGGGGCTTTGGGAGCTTAGGTATGTTGCTCCATGTCGTGGGTATTAGACCCATCTCCATCTCAGGTAAATTATCGAGCTCGGGCCTAAAATTAGGTATTATATGCCACTATGTTGTGATAATTTACCAGGTCTTTACTAACTCTATAATTGTTAGCACCCCAAACTATCAAGTTTCTCCATGCTCAAGCTCTTGGAAGCATGTTCTAGGGTTTTCATCGTACACATTATTTTGTTGAGGAGCATCATGGTTCATCCTTCCTCCAGTTTTAGATCTTTGGGAAGAGGTGGTCAGGGTTAGTAAAGGCACATGCGGAAGTAGGGAGACAATGACCAACCTTAGGCTCACTATACATGGGGTAGAGGTCATAAATTAGACACACAACTAATCCAAGATCCAAGTCGCTCCTATCAAGCAGGTACCCCATCTCAGGTTCAACATCTAATTTAAAATTGAGAAATATAACTTAATCAACAACCAAAAGCAGAGTTTCAATTGAAAGATTTGAGAGACTTGGTTCTTGACCCTGCTCATTCTAGATGTCATACTTCATAATACAAGAAGACTATTCACCTTTGTTGGTTGTTGAAAAACATTGTGGCCAAGGTGATAATGAACTCTCTAGCTAGCTTTGTTAAGTCTAATCCTGGTCTTAAGAAAATATAAAAGGAATTTTAAACTATCTAGCTCCATATTCAGTGACAAAAATTCTACTTAGCCACATTGAGAAACACATTTTGTGTCTTCCTTAGTCTGAGTTACCAGGTTCAAGTGTGAAGGATCTAGCTCTAGTGGATTCCTCCGATGAATAACAATCTTCTTGAATCTGTTTGGTTCCAATTTTGTTTAACTCTATATGGTAAATTTGTTGGTTATGTTATTATGGTACAATTAATGTTGTTATATGGCGAACAAACATAGTTTCCCAATGGGTAGGATTAGGGCATTGAACTCCTTGAATATGTTGTAGCCTGCTTTTGATGAATATGAATAAAAAGGTCCTGCCAAGCTTACAAATTAAATAAATTTTTTCTTAAAAAATGTATTTAGGATAGGCTATTATAATATTTTGACATAATTTCATTACAATATAAAAGAAAAATAAAAAAATGCGTAATAATCAATACTAGTATTAAAATAATTTCCTAAACTAAAAAATAACAAAATCTTTGGTGGAAACCAATATTATATTGTTAAAACTAGATAAATGAATACTTTATTAAAAACAAAATCTAAAACACATGGAAGGAATACACTAATTCATTATTTCCAATTATCTTATAAAATAGTACAACAAAAATTTATGTCCATATTAAGTAAAACAAAAAACGATAGGAAAGAAAGAAAGAAAAAAACATATGATGAATTTTAACATGTGGAAACAAAGATTACATTGTATATTCTAAAATGGTAGAGAGACTTAAAGTGATTTATTTTATAGCTAATGAGATTATTTATTGAAATCATAAACTAAAATATAATATTTTTTATTACAAATATTAATAGAAATTTAAAAATAAATAATAATCTAATATAAAAAATAATGTTAAATATAATACAATATTTTTTTAATGATTATTTAATAAATAGTAATAAAAAATTATATATATGTATGTTTAAAAATATATAAAAGGAAACAATATTATTTGCTTAAATATATCAAGCATATTTGCTTTCTTCATTGGGATTGGAATATTATTTCTTTAATTAAACACACTTTTGCTCCCTTCTCTCGCTTATCACACACTACAAAAGACAGATGGATATGAAGTACAACACAAAACAAATAAACATAACACACAGCGCAGACAAACAACAGAAAGCACTCACATGGCAACAAACGGGGCTAGAGCAGAGGCATAGATCTATCCTGAAGAATCCTATAAAATTTAAAGATGCTTGGTGTTGCTTGGGCACTCCAACGGTAATATTTTCCATCAAACCTACCACATTTGAATTCCTATTTGACGAAGCACACTATAAAATTTAAAGATGCTTGGCCTTGCTTGGCCACTATAGTAATATTTTTCATCCCGCATCCCGCGTTTGAATTCCTATAACCGTCTTCTACATCGTTTTATCATCACAATCCTCCACTCTGCTTTTGATCATCCTCGTCATTATTTCGTCATCAACGCATAATGATTCCTATCAACACAAAAATCATTCCCATTTTCATCATTGTGATAAGCTACTCCCCTTGGTAGCAAAAAATCGGAAAATAAACATCGTGCTACTCCACGGTAGCGAGAATATCGGGAAAGAAAATGAATATATTAAGTTGCCAAAAAAATAACTATAGAGTAAAATTCGCTTTTCCAACTTGGCATAATCAATAACGACAACATTCATTCCCTCTGTATCCAACGCACCCACCTCGATTTGTAAAATGCGGTTTCGTCATCATGATCCCATTCTCAACTGTTTTTCCTCGTCATCATGGTTACGTAAAACAAGACATATATGTAACAAGAAAGGATCTATTTGGCTTTGATTGCGCGTGCAACGGTAATAATTTCCATCCATCATTTCACGTTTCACAACCCCAATGTAATATAAATTGAATTGTGTAGGTCTATAACAATCTTCTATGTGTTATGATCACGTACGATCATTGTGATTTTTTTGTGTTAGTTTAGAATATACATCATATTTAATGGATTTATACTGAGAGACTTAGATGGAAAGAACAAAGAATAATTTTAGAGACAGACAAATGGAGAAACAACAAGATTACTCAATCAGAAACACTGGAATAGATAAAACAACCACTGAAGAATAGAAATCACTTTGCATTACGTAACAGGCCTGGACCTTGGCTTGCTTTCCCTGGTCAGAGAAATTACAAATTTATAGAGGCTGAAGAAGGATCTAGAATCCTGCATGTGATTTAGATGCAGATCTATAAATTAATGGCGGTGTACAAGGATCTAGAATCCTGCATGTGTTCTAGATGGAGATTTATAAACTAATGGCATTGTAGAAGGACCTAGAATCCTGCATGTGTTCTAGATGGAAAAGTAGAAACTAATGGTGGTGTAGAAGGATCTAAAATCATGCACGAATTTGGCTACACACTTAACATTCTCCCACTTGAAGCCAAATAAGAGTCATGAATCAAGTCACACCGAGTCCTACCATGCCTCTAAATAACGCATGTTTATTTCATGGTAGAACCTTAGTGAGCATATCAGCAGGGTTCCTATCTGTATGGATCTTTTGCAAGGATAATTGTTCTTCCTCCAACACATGTTTGATCCAATGGTACTTTATGTCAATGTGCTTGGTTTTTCAATGAAATGCTAGGTTTTTTGCCAAGTGAATGGGACTCCGACTAACATAATATAACACATACTTGTCCTGCTTTATTCCTATCTCTCCAAGGAATCGCTGCATCGACAACGTCTCTTTACAAGCTTCTGTTGCAGCTATGTACTTTGCTTCTGTTGTAGATATTGTTCTTTGTAGCCTTGACATCCAAGATACTACTACAACTGCAAATGTATACAAATAACCTGTAGTGGACTTTCTAGTGTCCATATTTCCAGCCATATCCGCATCTATAAATCCTTCAGGCATAGTCTCATCATGACCAAACCATAAACAATAATGACTAGTACCCATGAGATACCTCAAAATCCATTTTACTTCTTCCCAATGTTGTTTATCGGGATTGGCAAGGAATCTATTCACTACTCCCACTGAACATGCAATGTCTGGTCATGTGCATACCATGGCATACATCAAACTGCCAATTGTTGAAGCATAAGAAATCTTGCTTATCTCATCTTTCTCCTTGTCATCATTAGGACATAATTCAATACTCAACTTGAAGTGGACTGTAAGGGGTGTACCAACTGGCTTGGCATCCTTCATATTAAACCTATCAAAGACCTTATTGATATACTTTTCTTGTGATAAGCACAACCATTTGCTTTTCCTATCACGCATAATCAACATGCTCAATATCTGTTGTGCTGGTCCCAAGTAATTCATTGCAAATTCGCTACCCAAATCTTTCTTCAATCTATTGATCTTATTCTTATCATGCCCAACAATCAACATGTCATCCACATATAACAATAATATGATATGCTTTCCTTGATCATACCTCTTGATATAGACATAATGGTCAGCTTCCAACCTCTAAAAACCATGTTCCAACATGAATGAATTAAATTCCTTTTATCGTTTTTGAGGTGCTTGTTTCAACCCATAGAGACTCTTCTTCAACCTACATATAAGGCCTTTTTACCGTTTTCTATGAAGCCTTCTAGCTGCTCCATATAAACTTCTTTCTGCAATTCACCATGAAGGAAAGCGGTTTTTACATCTACCTATTCACATTCTAAGTCTAAAGCAACAACTAGACCAAGAATGACTCTAATGGATGACATTTTAACAATAGGTGAGAAAATTTCAGTGAAGTCAATACCTTCTTTCTGGGCAAAACCTTTCACCACCAGCCTTGCTTTATACCTCTCCTTCTTTTTGTCACCTTCATGCTTAATCTTATAAACCCATTTTTTTTGTAGAGCCTTTCTACCTTTTGGAAGGTTTACCAACTCCCAAGTTTCATTTTCCATCAAAGAGTTTATTTATTCTTCCATTGCTTTCTTCCATTCTTCACTATGCTCAACTTTACAGGCTTCTTCAAAACAATTAGGCTTACCTTCATCAGTCAAAAAAAGATAGTTTGAAGGAGGATACCTTTGTGAAGGCTTACGAAGCCTAGAAGATATGTGAACCAACTGTGGTGGTGCATTATCAGGTTGAATCTCTTGTAAAGGTTCCTACAAGATTCCTTCTTCTTGTTGTTCATCATTTTCCACTTGTGGTTCTTCATGCTCCTAAATTTGTTTTTCATTTTCTTGTATTGGTGGTAGGTTTTCCTACTGCTCTTGAAACCTGTGAATAACCTTCTTCACCTCCAACTCACCTACAGTCCTCTTGAACATTTTTGACTCATTAAATATAACATCCCTGCTTCTAACAATTTTATGTTTGACTAGATCCTATAGATGATAACCAGAATATTCATCCGCATATCCAAAAAAAATGCATTTCATAGATTTATCATCTAGCTTAGTTCTATTTTCTTTGAGAATATGTACAAATGATTCACATCCAAATATTTTTAAGTGAGAATAATTCAAATGTTTACTAGTCTAAACCTCTTCAGGGATACTGCCATTTGAGGCTGCAGTTGGAGATCTATTTATGAGGTAGCAAGCAGTCCCGACTACTTCAGCCCAAAATTTCTTCTCCAAACTGGAATTGCAGAACATACTTCACACCTTTTTCATAATGGTGTGATTCATCATTTGTACAACACCATTTTGTTGAGGAGTACCAAGCATCTTCTTCTCATGCTTTATGCCAAACCTGTTACAATATTCCCTAAATGAATTTAAACAACATTCTCCATCATTATCTATTCTTAAACGTTTCATCAATTTCTTAGTCTCTCTTTCAACAACAACATGGAAATTTTCAAATATTCCAAACACTACACTTTTATTTTTCATAGGATATGCCCAAACCTTCTTCAATGCATCATCTATAAATGTTACAAAATATGATGCTCCTCCTCATGATTTGATATTAGCAGGCCCAAACACATTTGAGTTTAACAATTCTAACACATTTTTCTTTCTGTCATGGCCACTTCTAAGGAATGAAACCCTTCTTTGTCCACCATATATACAATGCGAACAAAGATCAAGATTGTAGGATTTCAAACTTTGCAATAAATTTTTACCAACAAGGACTTTTAAGCCCTTCTCGCTCATGTGACCCAAACGCTTATGCCACATATCTGATGAATTTCCTTCTTTTGTGACAGTAGCCAAATTTGATTTTCCTATCAGTGTCTTCAATGTGTATAATGTTCCTATCTTGGGTACTTTGGCCACAAAAAATGCTCCTTTGCTAATTTTCCAACCTCCTTTTCCAAAGCTTATGGATTAGCCTTCATCATCTAGCCGTCCCATAGAGATTAAGCTCATGTGCATTTATGGTACATGCCTGACCTGTTTCAACAATATATCTTGTCCATGTTTCATCTTGATATGGACATCTCCCACTCCAACATTACTAAAAAAATGATTATTCCCCAAATGCACTCTACCATAATCACCAGAATTATATGAAACAAAACTATCTTTACATGGGGTTACATGGTGAGATGCCCCAAAGTCAAGGATCCAATCAAAATTACTGCTAAATGTATATACACATGCATCCTTTACTGAAATGTTAAACAATACATCACCAACTGTGGCTATAGCAGTAGTCTCACCTTCATTTGTGTTGGATGACTCGTGATTTATATTAGATAGTCTTTGATCCTTTTGTCATTTCTTCCAAAATTGACATTCGTTATTCATGTGCCCAGGTTTGCCACAATGAAAGCAAATGATCCTACCTCTCCTTGATTTTGATCGAACTCTAGATCTTGATTGCCCTTGCTAGCCTCAATTCATTCTCCTACCACGATCAGTTATGGCTTCTCCTCCCCGGTTTTCCGCAACTGACTTGCGTCAGAGTTCCTCATTCACTAAACTACTACTGACATCATCAAACTTTAGAGTCCCTGTGGTTGTTGAAGTGCCCATAGCTGCAATTAAATTTTCCGAGCCGTCTGGCATAAAACACATTAATAAAATGGCTCTAATTTCATCATCTAAAATGATTTTAACAGAGGCAATTTGATTAGTAATAATATTAAATGCATTTCAGTGCTCAACAATTGAAGCACCCTTCTTCATTTTGAGATTATAAAGCTTCTTCATCAAGAACACTTTGTCTGATGTCGTGTTCTTCTCATATAGATCATGGAACTTCTTCCATAATCCTTGAGCCATATTTTCTCTCGACACATTGAAATACACATTCTTCACTAGATATTAGCGGATTATTGGAATCGCCTTTCTATCTAGCTTGTTCCATTTTTCATTTGTCATCGATAAGGGTTTCTTTATTATGCCCTCAATTGGAAAATGCCGATCCCTTAAAATCAGTATATCCTCCATCTGTGATTTCCATAAGGAAACATTATCCTCACTCAAATTCTCGATATCTGTAATTGTTGTCTCCATTTTCAATATATTGATGCCCAAAAACTAAAACTCCACTTAAAAATAAAACTTTAATTATTACTCTTTAAAATTTAGTAATAATGTCCTTCCTCCTTTTTAAAATACCATTTTCAAAATTCTTGCTTCTTTTTAAAATGTAATTTTCAAAATTCCAACATATAATTATATAAATATAAAAAACATATATAATGTTTTAACCTTTCACATTTCACACATACATATGCTGGTTTGTATACATGCAAGTTTGTTAAAAAAAATTATGAACTCTAAATAAAGCACTTATGCACTCCACATTTTAGGTTTCATGACATGTTTCACCATTTGTCCACAACCTTTTTATTTCTTCCAACAACTGTCTTGATGCTCCTCAGCTAGTTCCTTAGATATTTCCTGAACAGATCCCTTTCCTGGACTCTCTTCTTTGCTGTGATTTCTGATTTCCTACATAGATCCTTCAACAACTCTACAGGTAACAACCAACATTTTAATGAACGCTGCCAGAGTAAGGAGATGACACTAAGTGGCTTGTACAGTGGATATTAGACCATAGTTCTGATACCAGTTGTTAGTTCAGAGCATACATCACACACAACGGATTTATACTCAGAGACTTAAATGACAATAGCAAAGAATAATTTCAGAGACAGACAAATGGAGAAACAACAAGATTACTCAACCAGAAACAGCGGAATAGATAAAACAATCATTGCAGAATAGAAATCACTTTGCATTATGTAACAGGCCCGAACCTTGGCTTGCTTTCCTTGGCCAGAGAAATTACAAATTTGTAGACTCTGAAGAAAGATCTAGAATCCTGCATGTGATTTAGATGGAGATTTAGAAACTAATGGCGGTGGAGAAGGATCTAAAATCTTGCATGTATTCTAGATGGAGATCTAGAAACTAATGGTGGTGTAGAAGGATCTAGAATCCTGCATGTGTTCTAGATAGAAATCTAAAAACTAATGGCAGTGTAGAAAGATCTAGAATCATGCATGAATTTGGCTTCACACTTAACATTGTGTACGTGTATAACCATATTCTACATGGTATCACCATTGCAATTCTCCCATTTTGATTATGACTAGATCAACCCCATAATGATTCCCATTATCCCATTGTGATTGTGATTAGCATTATAATTATAATCATCCAATCGATATATTAAGTTGCAAAAAAAATATAACTGGCTTTTTAAATGTTTAAATTAAGAAAGTGTGAAAATTTTCTCAACCGTTCATATCCCAGGCACCACGCTGAACAACTGAAAAAAAAGTGGATTAAAATCATTAAGCTTGATTGGTAAAAGCATGGGATAGATTAATATGATATTTACATAATTATTCACCTAAAAGACACATTAACTTTAATTTCTTTTAAAAATTTAATTATTACATAAAAGATTTTACTTCTAAATAATAATATAATAATTAAATAACAATATCATATTAATAATAATTTATATAATATAAATTAAAATAAATAACATTTCCTAATATATTATATTGTCTATTGATTATTTATTTTTCTAATATGGTTTTATAAGTTAAGCATAACAGAATGAGAACTTAAAAGGGAACACGGAACATGTTAGTGTGTACACAACAATTTTCTACATCTATTGTTTTATAAAAGTTTTATAATTTGTTTATTTACAATATATTTTATTAGTTATTTATATTTCGTTATTAATCATAATAATATGATAATTGATTATAATATTTTATATTCTATTAGATAAAATATAATCTATTATATATTTTTAATTTTAATTATATCATATTTATTAATATATTTTTTAATTAATCTTATTTTTTTATAATTTATTATTACGATAAATAAATAATAATATTTTTTATGTTGATTATTAAAATATCTTTTTTAATTAAGAATAATTTATATATAAACTTTTATTTAAAAAACGGTATACTCGTTAACGTATTATAATCTTGTCATTCATATATAATATATACCCCTCAAGACCGTATTGCATTTCTAAAAATGCATTAAAGAAAATCATTAAGATATCCAACGGGCCATGCTCGGTAAAGGGCATGAAATAGATTGATTCGATCTCAGCCAAACAGATTAACGTTAACTCTCCACTAAACATATCAATGTTAATTTGTAATTCTTTTGTTTCATCCCACAATTCACTTAATTAACTTAATTAATTAAGATTTCAATTTTATTATATAATTAATTTATTTTAGAAATTAAGTTGTTATTAAAAAATAATAAAATTTGTTAATTATTAGATATTTATATTTTCATTTTCTATAATTTATAAAATATATTAAAGATATATTGTATTTAATTAGCAATTGTACCAGAGGTTGCAAAGGAACTCCGTAAGGCAATAACATATGGAGAAAGATTATAGATGGAAACATGCGTGATATGTTACAATTTGAATGAGAGGAATAACATGGTGTTAAAAGTAAAGTGAACTCCTCTTTATCTATTCTATTGATTTGAATTGCAATAATTCAATTGAGGGAATGCTTAGCAATTTCAACATTGTACTCGCAACTTTAGTTTTGTTTTATACACTTCTAGGGAACTCGCTAGCTTGGTGATTTAGAAATGGATGGTTGGTGAATGTAGGTCTGGATCTTTGATTGAATGTGATGGTTCTCTAGTGTTGATGTTTTTTTAAGACACAATGAACCCCTAACTCTCACAAGGAGAGCCATAGAAGAGTCTGTGAATCACACATAGTTTTTCACATTAATAATATAAAATCAACCAAACTCGCATATTTCAAACAAGGGATGACGGTGGGAGAAATTCTTAGATGATTTTGGAAAAACACACACACCTATGATCTAGCACATAAGCCAAATACAACTCATGTTATGCACCACAACCCCTTACCTATAAGCCAAAATAGCTCATGTTATACACCACAACTCTATACCTCTAGGAGTGTTTCTCAAAGAAATTTCCCATAAAATCAAACAAAAAAACCCTAAGATCTTTGTCCCAGAAAACAAAGTTAAAATGAACATTCAAAATCATTATAAATGATAACCAAGTTAGTTCATTAAAATTTGGGAGTAAAGAAATGATCATCATCCTATATCTAACAAGAAATATACATAACTAAATCTTTTAATCTTTAAACAAGGTTAAATTCTAGTTAGCAACCAGAAATACTTTAAACAATCTCCTATACGTTCTAGATTCACGTTACAAGAGGAAATGAAAAAGGATGATAAACTTGCTTGTCCACATACAAGTAATAGATACCCTATCAGAGTTATGTGTATAATAAAGGTTAACAATAAAATTTCACACATGTTGCAACAACAATATATTATAATCATTACCACAATCTCTAACCCAAAAAATTCATTCAAACCTTACAAAATGAAGGTCACAAAAAAATTAGTAAATTCTTTGAGACCAAAAACCTCAAAAATTCAATTTTTATGGAAACGTCAATTAGCAAATGTGAAGTAGAGAAAAACCGAAACCAACAACCCAACAATAACAAATTAGTATTGTCAATGTATGTAAATATCTGTACAACATAGACAATATTCTCTTTTGCTCAGGAGTTTTACACAAGAAACAAGAAAAAAAATTCTAGATGGCCGCAGACTATAGACAAAAAAAAAAAAAACAAGAAAAGGCATTCTAGATGGCCACAAACTATAAAGAAAAAAAACACATAACAAAGAGAAATAGAGATGGAGATTTAAAAATGTATTACCAATATGTTTGGGCACTCAACTGCATAAATACAATATAAATAATCTCTCCCACTCAAGAGGCTAAACAACAAAGACACTCTAGATGGCATTGAAGTATAAAAAATAAATACAAACAAAAGATTACATTGGAAGAATGAATTTAAATCTTGTAGAATATTTACTTTCATAAAAAATCTTAAACTCCAACGAAGAGGTGAAGGCATGGGTTGTATAACACTCATGTCAAATGAAATTGAAAACCGAGTAAGAAAATTTTCAATCATACAAAATGTTTATGCTTGCAAACAACATAAAGAATCTTTACTCATAAAACACCTTAAACCCCAACTAAGAGGTGAAGGAATGGGTTGTATAACATTGGTGAAAAATGAAATTGAAAATCGAGTAACGAAAATTTCAATCGTACAAAATGTTTATGCTTGAAAAAAGTATAAACCCAAATAGAAAACCATGTCTTGCCTTGATTCTCTTTTAGTCAACTATTGAAACTTCTCTTGTCTCCAATTCAACCCATACTAGGTAAGAAACAAAAACAAGGATAAGTTTCAAGACATGAGAGCTGCCAAGAAAACATTAATCTTTTAAGAAATTCTGAGCATTTATTCCTCATTGGAACTGAGTTGCTTTTTGACGAGGAGAAAGTTATTTTAACTTTGAAGGAATAAGTTTGAAGGAATTGGTAATGATGTGAAATGACAAGGAGAAAAACATTTCACAAATTGCACTACTTTCATCGGTGGCCATTTTCAAAGACTTTATCCTAGGTGACACAGAGAGACTTCACACAAAAAGGCTTTCCACAAAACTGATACCCAAGAGAGGCTTCCCATAAAAAACGATCCGAAGATGAATTTTTCTATAGAAATAAAAGAAAATGCATAATTATGATGAATCCACTCATATACAATGTTAACAAACATTTCTACAGAAGTTGATGACATTAGGAAATTGTTCTTCCTTGCACCAAATTGTAGTTCGATGAATATAGAAATAAAAAAAAAAATCATAATTATTATGAATCCACTCGTCTACAATGTTAACAAAAATTTCTACAAAATTTGATGACAATAGGAAATGGTTCTTCCTTGCACGAAATTGTAGTTCGATGTATGTCAATTTTAGTGGAATCCATTCCTCACTTTAATTGTCAAAACAACTTGCTAGCCATAGTATCCATTGAAAATTTAAATAGCATATTGAGTTGTGATGCCATAATATCACATGAGGAGATTGAGTTGTGATGCCATAATATCACAAGAGGACATTGAGTTGTGATGCCATAAGATCACTTGAGGAGATTGAGTCGTGATGCCATAAGATCACTTGAGGAAAGCTATCTTTATTCATTGATCATTAACATGAATAATCATGGGTATCTTGAAGAATTTTGTCTCATTGATTTTTGAGCAAAGGAAAGCAACAAGGGTAAGGAAACAAGAGTAGCTACAATACTAATTGGAGTAGGAATTCAATAAACCATGTGGTTCACCCATCATCACAGTGGCAAAGAAGGATGAAAGTTGGATAATGCTTGTTGACTATGTGTTCAAAAAAATCATCATGAAAGATAAATATGCACTTCTAAGCATTGATAAATTCTTGAATCAACTACAGTAAGATAAATCCTTTAGTAAGATGGTCCTTAAATAAGGTTACCATAAAGTGAGAATCAATGTTGAAAACATATGGAAAAAATGTTCAAGACAAGGTTTCTACTAGTGGTTACTAATTTCTTTAGGTTTATGTGATACACTTCAACTTTCACGAGTTTAATTAATGATGTGACATACCCTTTTAATAACTCATTTGTAATAATATATCTAGGTAACATAGTAATTTTTAGTGATAAATAAAGATTTATTTATTAAGTTTGACTACTTATTTAGTATGTAAATGACTACCTATACTCAAAATTAAAAAAAAAAAACAAAAAAAAACCAAAATCAAATAAAAAATACAATTAAAAAAAATTTATTTTTCTTATGAGAAACACCAATAAGCATAATATATATGATGATTGAATTTTTTATATATAATATAACTATTATAAGTTAGTTATTGATCTGCCTTAAATACTCATTATTAATAATTTAGATACATAAATTTTTATGTATTAAGGCTATTTATTAAGTTTTTACTTTTTAGTTAGTAAATAATATTTATTCAACATTTAGGAATATAAATAAAATATAATAAAAAATATTTTTTATATTTTCCTTATAGAAATTTTTTTTGTCTTTCCAAAAGAAATGTCAGTAAGATACTTCACGAAACAGAAATTTCTTTTCAAATATAATCACATGCTCATACATGCAATCAAACTTCTGTTTTTCAATATTATTGAAAATCTCCATAGTTTATTGTTGATTTAAGAAACAAACACTAATGAATGCACAGAATGGATAGAAAGTGATGCACTCATCTGTACTTCCCATTCACTGTACTTCTGTTTACTAAACATTATTATACAAATGGATACGATGGTCACTATAGCATATGGTGGACACCACCTATTTCCCGTTACATTCCAAGCTTTCCCATTTCCGATTTGAAGGCTTCCATTACTTCAAAGGGAAAACATGTAATAACTCTTATGCAATTTTTTCTCTTATCATCTGTATTTGTATTTGGAGGTGAAATGAAAATGAAAACATGACCAAATGGAAAGCTCACTGGAGTCACGTTCACTACCTCACCCCAACCGAAATCCACTTGTGAGTATCCCATGCGGCTGCAGTTAGAAAAATATAGTTTTCTTGCGGAAGGGGGCCCAACTTTTGGTTTAGGGCCATCGAGCTGAAGAAAATCTATTGCATACCTAAGGTATTCCTCTCTCAATATCACGTTTTGTTCCTTCACCATTCTCACTAAATGCCAAAGTGAAGCCTCCAATACAACTTTAGCATAAATTCTTGACAGGTAGAAATATTGAGAATATTCAAAAATTGTTGAAACATTATATCTCTGACCTGTGAAATCTCGAGTGGTCATTAGGGGTCATCGTAAGCAAAGAAAATTTATGTCAATTAGCACTTTACAAATGGTTGCGGTGCCTGGAGAAACAAGTGGGGATGGTATTCAGTTCCAATGAAAGAGAAAAACATTGTGTGGGAAGCATGAAGGAGCCATGGCAGGGATAAGTCTTTACAGAGATGGGGCTAGCAAAATCGGCCTAAATTCCTTGAATACACTATCACAAATCGTGATTACTTATAGACGCATGCCAACTAATAATGCATTAAATTGAGAGTGAAACTAAAAACATAATTTCAGAGTATATCATAATACCATTCAGTGTTGTGGTTTGAAGCTTAGGAACCAGGTTAATCGTATGGGCACCACAATAATGGACCAATGTAGAGGATTAGGGACTTAAGATCACATTGTCACTCCACGGTCACCCCTTTAATTTCAGCACCGCATAAACGAAGAATCAAGGTCAACGTATTAGTCCCCCTCACTGCCATCACCGAGAAATAAGCCACTACAAAAGAAGAAGGAAAAGCCATACCCAGAAGAAAAGGGGAATTAAGATACACAACGTTGTGGGCCATTAATTAAGGTAAAAAACTTACAACTACCTCTCGTCATCCGGCGGTATGAATCTTTTCAGTTGTCTAACATATCAAATCAATGGTGCAAAACAAGACACCATGACAATTAAGGAGTTCATTTTAGGAAAAAACACCTTACATAGTAATCACAAAGAAATTATAATTTTTTTATATAAAAAATTACAAAATTTTTTCTCTCCAGTAATAATTTAGTGTATTAATAATAAGTAATTTAATTATAACAAAAAATATAAAGATATTTAAAATCAATGTAAATGCATAAATCTTCACAATTGCTTAATATATTATTCTTTCTTTATATTTGAAAAAACTGAAAATTTAAGTTTTTTATCCTAATTGTTATTATATTCAATTATTTAATAAAATAGTTAAATTAAATAAAATAAATTTCTTATTACATTATTAAATTGATTATTATTAATTGTAGCTTTAATTTGAGTTTTTAAAATATATTAAATAAAATTATTCGCCAATATATTACCAAATAAAAATTAATCAATTTATTCACTACTTTATTTTATTTTATTATACAAGTAATGTTTTATAATTTATTCAATAATTAGGCCAATAGGTCTTCCTATGCATCAACAATCATCAACACGTTTACCCTGCTCCGTTCGATCAGGTGAGACACTTTCAACCATTTATTTGAAGTGTGACTACTTTTTCCAAATATGGGTTGAGTTACCTTACTGCTTTTTCTCATTCTTTTATGTCATTCTTGAAGATAGTTTTACTACTTTTTCCCTACCAGTTGTTGTTTCTGTTCTTCTTCCCTCGCTTTTGGAAAGCACTGTTATTTTGTGCAGAGAAGGGCTGGCTGATGAAGCTCTTCACATTCTGCACTAGATGGACTTCAGTAGAGAAATTCCTGTGGATACCCAAATCTACCATATACTCCTGGATTGCTCTACTATCCAAAAATTATTGAAAGAATGAAAGTAGGTCCATGCCCACATGATAATCATAGGGGTTCATCAGAATCCCTACTTGGCTGCCAAGCTTGTTTATGTTTATTCTCCCTGTGGAAGCATTGTCAATGTGTGGGCAATATTTGATGAAGCCTCTGAGTGGAATATGTCTATGTGGAATTCTCTGCTCAGAGCTTATGTTAATAATGGGTTCTATGAAACTGAGGCTATGGAGATTTATAATCATATGAAGTTATCTAGCACAGAGTTCGATAATTTTATGTTCTTAATCATGATGTAGGCATGCTGAAGCGTAATGGACCTGCAAAAAGGAATGGAGATTCATGGGCAGATTATCAAGATTGGTTATGAGCTTGATGTCTTTGTGGGAGGCGGGCTTGTGGATATGTATTACAGGTGTCGTTCTGTGGAGGATGCAAACCAAGTGCTTGAGGAAATGTGCCATTGAGATGTGGTCACATGGACAACTATGATTGTTGGACTTGTGCATAATGGGTTTCATGGCGAAGCATTGGAATTTTTCTGGCAGATACATGTGGAGGAACACAAGATTGTTTCACTAAGAATCAGTGCTTCGATTTCGGCCCCGAGGATTATCTCTATACTCCTATGCCTGATGTGCACAGGGTGCATTATTTCATGGATACTGAGTTTTTCATTAGATGGGATGGGCATTGGGATATATTTCTAGATGAGGATTTTCCCAAACCAGCCAATCATATTAAGGTGAATGCAGAGGAATCTAAATAGGTGTTTTTGAATGTGCGTAGAAGCTCATATGTAAGTGCAAGCAATAAGTTAATTTCGTGGCACTATGCTGTTTAAAGTTTATGTAGTTTATTGTCTAGGGATGGATTCTGTATGTTATTTCCTGAAATTATGTTCAGGTCTTTTATATATATAATAATTAAACTATATATTCAAATTTTTCCTAATACCCTTTGTGATGTAAATAAATTGCAATGAACATCAAGCTATTCTCATAATTTGCATGTATTCTCACAACATATCATCGGCAGGCTTTTTTCGGTTCAATTTTGTGATTCCTTCCTTCTGGTCGGGGAAGGTTACGGACCTTCACATCTTACCTGAGCTTAGGTAAGGTGCTGGTTATGAGTTCTGCTCAGTGAAAGAGAGGGTGTTGCTCACCTAAATAAAGGTAGCTCACTAAGAATTTTGAAGACCTTAATTAACCTTGAGTTATTCTATTTTTGCACAAGAGAAGCAAGGTGTCAAGTGGGCGTGGGGGTTGAGTTGTGCAAAATTTCATGCCCTGTTGAAGGTAGTGTATGAAGGTGTGAAGAGAAACATGATGGGCATGGGAATTGCACTCCCTCAAGATGGTGGGGTTTGGTGAATTGCACTCCTTCAAGATGTAGTATCACTCTATATATGTATATTATTCTCTATAAAATATAATAATAATATCATGGTTTATAATGGAATTAACTTTTTAACAACAATATATCAACATGTTTTATAATATTATGTTTTCACTTTCTAAATGCAATATACAACTATGGTTTTCAATGAAATATATTTGTAGGGGATAGTCATAGTGGTTATTGCCTTGGTCACTAGCAAGCTTTGTATATGCTTGGCCATCTATAGAGGTTTCTTGATTTTGGGTAATTAACTTAACCTCTTAATCAACAATTGTCAACACTTTTATCCTACTCCATTGGATCAGGTGAGACACTTTCAACCGTTCATTTGAAGTGTGACTACTTTTTCCAAACATCGGTTGAGTTGCCTTACTACTTCTTCCCATTCTTTTATGTAACTTTTGAAGATATTTTTACTAATTTTTCCCTGCCAGTTGTTGTTGCTATTCTTCTTCACTAGATTTTGGCAAGCATTATTCTTTTGTGCAGAGAAGGGCTGGTTCATAAAGCTCTTCTCATTCTGCACTTGATGGGCTTTAGTAGAGAAATCCCTGTGGATACCCAAATCTACCATATACTCCTAGATTACTGCACTGTCCAGAAATTTTTGAAAGAAAGCAAACAGGTCCACACCCACATGAGAATCACAGGGGCTCATCAGAATCCCTACATGGCTGCTTAGCTTGTTTATCTTTATTCTTCTTGTGCAAGTGGGCGACATTCGATGAAGCCTCTGAGTGGAGTATGTTTATGTGGAATGCTCTACTCAGAGCTTAAGTTAAGAATGTGTTCTGTTAAAATGAGGCTATGGAGATTTATAATCAGATGAAGTTATATGGCATGGAGCTTGATAATTTTACATTCTCAATCATGCTGAAGGCATGCAGAAGCTTAATGGACCTACAATAGGGGATGGAGATTCATGGGCAGGTTACGAAGACTGGTTATGACCTTGATGTATTTTTGGTAGGTGCACTTGTGGATATGTATTGCAGGTGTCGTTCTGTGGAGGATCCAAACCAAGTGATTGAGGAAATGCACCATCGAGATGTGGTCACATGGACAGCTATGATTACTGGGCTTGTGCATCATGAATTTCATGGCAAAGCATTGGAATGTTTCCAGCAGATACATGTAGAGGAACACAAGAACGTTTAACTAAGAATCAGTGCTTCAATTTGGGCCCCGGGGATTATTTTATACTCCTGTGCCTGATGTGCACAGGGTGCAGTGTTTCATGGATACTGAGTTTTTCATCAGATGGGATGGGCATTGGGATATATTGTAGAAGGGGATTTGCCAACAGTAGCTGATCACATTAACGCGAATGCAGAGGAATCCAAATCGATGTTTTTGCATGTGCATTGAAGCTCATATCCAGGTGCAAGCAATAAGTTGATTTCGTGGTACTATGTTGTTTAAAGTCTCTATACTTTATTGTCTAGGGATGGATTCTGTATGTTATCTCTTGAAATTATGTTTAGGTCTTTCATATATATAATAATTAAACTATATATTCAAAGTTTTCCTGATACCCTTTGTGATGTAAATAAATTTCAATGAACATAAATCTATTCTCATAATTTGCATGTATTCTAGCAACATATCGCCAGTAGGTTTCTTCCCCTTCAATTTTGTGATTCCTTCCTTCTAGTCGAGGAAGGTTCCAGACCTTCACGCCTTACCTGAGCTAAGGTAATGTCCTGGTTGTGAGCTCTTCTCAGTCAAAGAGAGGGCCTTACTCACCTGAATAAAGGTAGCTCACTCAGAATTCTCAATACCTTAATTGACATTGAGTTATTTTATTTTTGCACAAGAGAAGAAAGATGTTGGGTGGGCGTGGGGGCTGAGTTGTGCAAAATTTCATGCCCTATTGAAGGTAGTGTATGAGGGTGTGAAGAGAAACATGATGGGCATGGGAATTGCACTCTGTCAAGATGGTGGGGTTTTGTGAATTGCACTCCTTCGAGATGTAGTATCATTCTATATATGTGTATTATTCTCTATAAAATATAATAATAATATCATGGTTTCTAATGGAATTAACTTTTTAATATCAATATTGTTGGACACCTAATCCTAAAGGGTTAGTGTGGAAGCTGAATGGACAATTCTCTAACACTGAACTAATATTATGTTTTGACTTTCTAAATGCAATATAGAATTATTGTTTTCAATGAAATATATTGGTAGGGGATAGTCATGGTGGTTATTGCCTTGGTCACTAGCAAGCTTCGTATATGCTTGGCCATCTATAGAGGTTTCTTGATTTTGGGTAATTGACTTAACCTCTTAATCAACAATCGTCAACACTTTTACCCTGCTCCATTGGATTAGGTGAGACACTTTCAACTGTTGATTTGAAGTGTGACTGATTTTTCCAAATATCGGTTGAGTTTCCTTACTACTTTTTCCCATTCTTTTATCTCACTCTTGAAGATATTTTTACTACTTTTTCCCTACCAGTTGTTGTTGTTCTTCTTCTTCCCTGACTTTTGGCAAGCACTGTTCTTTTGTGCAGAGAAGGGCTGGTTGATGAAGATCTTCACATTCTCCACTCAATGGACTTCAGTACAGAAATCCCTGTGGATACCCAAATCTACCATATACTCTTGGATTGCTGCACTGTCCAGAAATTATTAAAAGAAGGCAACCAGGTCCATGCCCACATGAGAATCACAAGGGCTTATCAGAATTTGTACTTGGTTGCCAAGCTTGTTTATCTTTATTCTGCCTGTGTAAGCATTGTTGATGTGTGCACGACATTCAATGAAGGCTCTGAGTGGACTATGTTTATGTGGAATGCTTTGCTCAGAGCTTATGTTAAGAATGGGTTCTGTGAAACTGAGGCTATGGAGATTTATAATTAGATGAAGTTATCTGGCATGGAGCTCGATAAATTTACATTCTCAATCATGTTGAAGGCATGTCGAATCTTAATGGACCTGCAACAGGGGATGGAGATTCATGGGCAGATTATCAAGACCGATTATGAGCTTGATGTCTTTGTGGGAGGTGCACTTGTGGATATGTATTGCAGGTGCCATTCTGGGGAGGATGCAAACCAAGTATTTGAGGAAATGCGCCATCGAGATGTGGTCACATGGATAGCTATGATTGTTGGACTGTGCATAATCAGTTTCATGGCGAAGCATTGGAATGTTTCTGATAGATACATGTGGAGGAACACAAGAACATTTCACTAAGAACCAGTGCTTCGATTTGGGCCATGGGGATTATCTCTATACTCCTACGCCTCATGTGCACAGGGTGCAGTATTTCACCGATACTGAGTTTTTCATCAGATGGGATGGGCATTGGGATATATTTCTGGATGAGGAGTTGCCCAAAGTAGCCAATCACATTAAGGCGAATGTAGAGGAATCCAGATAGGTGTTTTTGTGTGTGCGTAGAAGCTCATATGTAGGTGGAAGCAATAAGTTAATTTCATGGTACTATGTTGTTTAAAGTTTCTGTAGTTTATTGTCTAGGGATGGATTTTATATGTTATTTCCTGAAATTATGTTCAGGTCATTTATATATATAATAATTAAACTATATATTCAAAGTTTGCCTAATACCCTTTGTGATGTAAATAAATTTCAATGAACATGAAAATATTCTCATAATTTGCATGTATTCTCACAACATATCGTCGATAGGTTCTTTTCCCTTCAATTTTGTGATTCCTTCCTTCTGGTCGAGGAAGGTTACAGACCTTCACGTCTTACCTGAGCTCAGGTAAGGTCTTGGTTGTGAGCTCTGCTCAGTCAAAGAGATGGCCTTACTCACCTGAATAAAGGTAGCTCACTCAGAATTTTGAAGACCTTAATTGACCTTGAGTTATTTTTTTTTGCACAAGAGAAGCAAGGTGTCAGGTGGGTGTGGGGGTTGAGTTGTGTAAAGTTTCACGACCTGTTAAAGGTAGTGTATGAAGGTGTGAAGAGAAACACGATGGGAATGGGAATTTCACTCCCTCAAGATGGTGGGGTTTGGTGAATTGGACTCCTTCAAGATGTAGTATCATTCTATATATGTATATTATTCTTTATAAAATATAATAATATCATGGATTCTAATGGAATCAACTTTTAAATAGCAATATATCAACATGTTTTCTAATGTTATGTTTTGAATTTCTAAATGCAATATACAGTTATGGTTTTCAATGAAATATATTGCTAGGGGATAGTCGTGGTGGTTATTGCCTTGGTCAATAGCAAGCTTCGTATATGCTTTCCTATATATAGAGGTTTATTGATTTTTTGGTAATTAACTTACTCTAAAATGAATAAGAACATCATTGTTGCTTGTAATATATATATATATATATATATAATATATAAACAAAACATCTAAAGAAAAGTAATTGCACAATGATCCAGTCCAAGAAAACAAGGTTTTTCACAAACCAATTAACTCTTCTAGGAAAATTCAACAATTCCAATTTAATAATCCTTTCGGCCTCTCTTTATACCTTTTGGGACAATTGCTAATCTATTACACAAGCAATAATTCATAACTTAACTTTGATATTACATGATTCATTAGGCAGAACATGCCATCAAGCTAAAACAATACATGTTTTATATCACATTCATTTACTTCGACAATCAAATTTCTTTTAAAACGAAGAAATTTCTAACTTTAAATAGGGTTTTAAATATGACCTACATCTCGACCATTGCCTTATCTTCTTTTATTTGAATAATTTTGATTTCACATATAATTATTCCTTTTATTTTATGATAAGTGAAATTTTAATATAAATATATTGAACACTAGAATTAAAATAAATATATTTTAATAATATATTGATTTCATTTTTTTTTAATATGACTAATAATTTTTATATTATTTTATTTTCTCAATAGTTTAATAATTCATATCATTTTAGGATCATAAATATTATTAATATATAAATAACCATATTTTAAAAAAATTTAAATATATATAATAGAATCATCATAATCCATCTTAATCTCAAATTAAGAAAATTGGAAAGGGATTAAATTTTTCCGTGAGAATAAAATTTTGAGCGTAAAACATGGGATAGTTTTTTACCTAGAGAGATTTGATTTCTTTTAGCTTTGGGTATTAGTTGGTTCTTAATAATTATGTGGATAATCTTGTCTATTTTATAATAATCCTTGTAGAATTTTAATTTAGCAATTAGTAATAATTTGGTGGATGGTAGAGATTTAATCTCCATGAAATATGTTAGAATATTCATAGTAGTATTTGCAGTTCAAGGGCTATGATTTATCTCCAAGTTATTTATGATTTTTGTTTAATTGATCTCACAGTAATTAATTAAATAAAATGTTATATCAACATGTTGTTGGACATGTGGTATTGACTAGCATAAATCCACTATGGATTCACCAAGCTCCTTGAGGACTCAAATCTCTCAAGCTGCAAACTTATTTTTGAGTGCAAAACTTAAGGGATGGTTTGCAACTTGAGAGACTTGATTCATCTCATCACTTGATAGATCCTTAGGTAAGATGGATCTATGATGAAAATTTTAAGTTAATCAAATATTTCCAATATATTTATTGGCCTTTGATGAAATTTTTGGAATAGGAATAGGGAACACCCATTGCTTTGATAGAATGTGTTGAAAAATTAGCAAGAAATATCATGCATTGGGAGTTGAAAAAAAATAAATTTTTAGAATTTTGGGGTGCAAAAATGCATAGGTAGTAGAAGTTTCATTGGATATGTATTTCAATTAGAAGTAATATATCTCAAATATGAAGGTAGTGATGAGCATGTTGTATTTGAAGGGTGTTTGTTGGTTGTGTGTTATATTCTTTCCACAACTAGTCCCACGTGTTGTATATTGCAACAAGTGTAGTGGGGGGGTCACAAGGGGGCAATAGCCCCTCCTATTGGGGTATTTATAAGGGAGTGGTAGCGCCCCCATTGGGGGATTTATAGGGGTCTACAACCCCCCTACATCTGGATCAGCACCCTAAGAATTTGTTTTTATGCGAACCCGATGATGAGAGGTAGACCCAAGGATGGTGGATGGACCTACCCATGGTTTTCTGTATAGGTTTTGCACATGGTTTTGGGCATGATAGTTTTATTCCCATGGTATTTTGTAGATCCGGTCAAAGGGAGCTACAATATTGTTTTATTCCAGGGTTAATAAATTGTGGTTTATGAATACTATGACATGTATATATATATTGTAATATTGGAAAGAAAATAATGAAAAAATCTAACTTTTATCAAAATTTTTTAGATTAAAAATAATAAAACTTCTTTTAAGTTAAATCCTAGCTTTAATAAAATTTAGATTAAGAAGGGGTTGAATTCCGTTTGGACAAAACCTGACTTCTATCCATATATTTCACGTTAAAGAAAAACTGACCTCTAGATCTAATTCGTTTTAAAATAAATTGTTATAAAATATTTAAAAACAAAATGAATAAATCATGGCTATAGGAAAATAAAATTAAATTAACACTTAGGGTAAAATATTCATTAAACCTGCACTCGAAAAAATACAAAATATAAAAACAAACTTAAAGATGCAAAACGAAGATATCGCTGGAAGTATTTATTATTACTCGAAACATATCTGTTTCGATCAGATATGATTGGATAAAAAAACAGCATATCTCGTATTATAATTAAGTTAAAAAAATGGAAATAGAATATTTAAATGGCTTTCGATGTTCGAAATAATAATTCCCACTCCCGCGTTAAATAAACGCCTTAAATAAACTGCCAACCATCATGTTTGCTCAGTCAACCACTACAGGATTGCGATTTTGTGTGTAGGGTTAATGATATAAGCGAGCGCAGAAGTTTAGAGTGGACCATTCCACAACACATCACTGGGGATAAAGTATTTAATGAATTTTATTAATTAGATATTGGAAAACATTCATTCTTATTATTGACAGAATTGGACCATTGCCCAACACATCATGATGGTTAAACTATTTATTGAAGTTTATTAATTAGATATGGGCAAACATTCATTCGGATTATGTTTGCCCGTAGAATGACAAAAGTCAGAACAAAAGTTTAGAGGGGACCATTCCGCAACACATCAGAGAGGTTAAAACATTTAATGAAGTTTATTAATTAGATATGGGCAAACATTCATTCTGTGGTTGTTGCCCACACTCCACAACACTTGCAAGTTCAGAAAATTATTAACGATGTAAAATTGTCCATGTTGCGTATTAAATATTTTCTCTATCATGTAATTAATCTCAAATATGTATGTTAGGATAAATATGCAAGTAAAAGTCTTTTGTAATGTTGGGCATGTTGGGCAAGTTAGGGAGCTTAGTGAGGAGAAAATCATGGAGGAAATTTTGGTGGGCAAGTGAAAACCAATTTTACAGAGTTTTATAGAAGTTTACTCCGCAACCGAGTAATGCTGAAATCCCAGTAAGTTTGTAGTGTTTTTCACTTTGGAGCTGCAGCCTCCATTTATCAGACGAATGCAATTTCTTTTTACATATAATATAAAGTGTGGTGAAATGTGTTATGGTTTTAATTTTACACAAGTAAATTTACGCAACCTCTATTATTTTACTTTGTTTTGTAGTAAATCAACTCTGTGTTTTGTTTTGAGGGAAGATTGTTTTTTCTTTGGAGAGAATTTATCAGCAACACTTAGAAATGGAAACATCAAGTACAAGCTTGACTAATTCTCAGATACCTTAGTTTAATGGAAAAAATTATGATTATTGGGTTATTACAAAAATTGTTTTTTCCTTTGGAGAGAATTTACTAGCAGGTAGAAACTTTTTTTTTCACACTTAGAAATGGAAACATCAAGCACAAGCTTGACTAATCTTCAAATACCTCAGTTTAATGGAAAAAATTATGATTATTGGGTTATTACAAAGATTGTTTTTTCCTTTGGAGAGAATTTACTAGCAGGTAGAAAGTTTTTTTTTTTAACACTTAGAAATGGAAACATCAAGCACAAGCTTGACTAATCCTCAAATAGCTTAGTTTCATGGAAAAAATTATGATTATTGGGTTATTTGTTATATACCTAGGGGGTAATATGGGGTACTGAGGGAGGTACCCAAGGTAATAATGTAATAATGGGATGGGCCATAGTAATAAATAAGGTGGTTAACCCATGTTATATAAGGGACCACAAGTAGTTAATAATAATGTAAGGGGCCCATGGTATTAGTTGATGGTATGAGCAAACCATGGTAATGATACACGGTATTGTATGTATGAGGCCTATATAGAGGCTAGAGACTCCACATGGAAGGATATGAAGAGAAGTATTCTTGTATGAACAGGCATATGGCTTGTGGAGTGTTCTCCTTCCTTAAGGAGGGGATGAATTTATGGTGTTGCCACTACCATAAGGTTTTGATAATAAAGAGCCATTCATCTATTTCGATCTTGTTATTATTGGGTATTTTCTATTATCTTATACTTTGGATCAAGCTATAACAATGGTATCAGAGCATTTCTTGGGCACAAAAGTGGAATTTTTTTTTTTTTTTTTACTTTTTGCAGGATTTCAAGGGCGACGAGTTTGCAGATCAGATCTGTACGTTTTAGTTAAAGACCTGAAAAATATGATTGCAGATCTGTATTCCTTGTGAAAAAATAGCCGATTTCAAAAAAAAAATCGGTCAAATCGGAGTCCGGATGAAGGAGATATCGTTTATCTAAAAATCAGTAGGGTAGTAGACAATCTTCGGGGCAGCGAATTTGCGACGCAAATCTAGACATCTTGGTGCAAGATCTGATTGCAGATCTGGAATCTTTGTGACAAAACACCCAATTTCAAAAAAAAAATCAGGCAAATCGGAGTCCGGATGAGGGAGATATCGCTGATTTAGAATCAACGCTTTTTTCAGAAATTTTCGGTGACGGCGGGAGAGTAGCAGCACAGATCTGAAAATTCCAGTGTCTGAATTAGGATTTCTATCACACGGGCAGGTGCAGAGTGGTTGTTCCATTTCTAAAAACAGGTTATAATAGAGATTCTGAGCAATATTGACGAAACTGTGACAATTTCAAATTTTCGCCAAGTCATAGAATTTTTTCTCAAAACCCTCTTCATGACGACTCTATATTTTACCGGGAAAGATGAGGGTCCTACTATTGAAGAATTCCTACAAACAATAAAGCTCAACTATGGGAGATTTTGGAGGGATTCGGTGTGGTTTAATTTAAAAGATGAGGCTGCCAAATGGTGGTTCTCACTTGACCGCAAGCAGTTCACCAAACTCTCAGATGTAGAATTTGAACGAGTCCTTTTAGACAAATGGTCTCGGGCTAGGAAAAAGGAGAATGAGACACATAAGGAATTAATTCCTACTGGTATATCCTTATTACAGATTCATGGATTGCTTTAGAAAGAGAAGATCATTGTTTCTATCTACCTTAGTTGTAAACATAATTTTATCAGTGTTAATTTGGCAAAAAAATTGTAAGTCCCAGCAAAACATATTGAAAATACATAGGTTGATGATAAGGATGTTCAAATTTATAAGGATTTGAAACTTTCTATGGATAAGTATGTGTTGCATGGTGATTTTTATGCTTCAGAGATGGATCATATGGATGTTGTTTTGGGATATCCTTGGATGGAATCCGTGGGTACTATCAATATTAATGTACAGAAGAAATTTCTAAAGCTTTGGTATAAAAAGAAGAAAATTACATTACAGGACATTTCCATTAATAAATTGATAGAGTCCAAGGAGGCTGAAGCAGAAGATGTTCCAAGGTCGGACATATCAGATGATGAGCAGTTGATGGTTGACAATCAGACACAAACAGAGGCTGAAGCAGAAAAGGTTACAGGTGCTGATACATCAGAGGAGGACTCAGTGGTTGAAGTCATATTGGGAAAGAAGACACCACAATAGGCACCTTAGCAGGGTGAATTAAAGAAAAAGACACCGTGGGTTAAAACTTCAACATATCATCACCCACATCACCCCGCAAGAAAACAACCAACAAGATGGCAACCTATTAGTCACAAGGACAACAACCCCCGTATGATGGATAACAAGGATCGAAGATCCACCTATTACACATCAACACAGAAGAACTTCCATGGTCAATTTCCATATCAAGCGAGCGAGGCACCAGCTAGATGCACATGCATGGTACCAGTGGACTACTCTTTTGAGTAGATCTTATCGTTTGTGTTCTTCCCATGTTTCGGGGACGAAACATGCTAAGGGGGGTGGAATGTTATATACCTAGGGGGGTAATATGGGGTACCGAGGGAGGTACCCAAGGTAATAATGTAATAATGGGATGGGC